>CAEGAE010016393.1:0-24610 GCA_903067095.1 Girardinus metallicus
GAGTTTTTAGTAGTGTGTGAGAGACAAAACATAGTTTCTGTCCTAAACGTCCCTCATATTTGACATCTGCATTCGTCACACAGAAACATCCACCAGCTCTGTGACGTCATGATGCTCTTTGCCACCATTTGTTGCAACTGGGATGATATGAAATTTATTTTCCGGTATTTTCAGTAAAGCTACGCATCTAAAGCCGCCCGCAATGATCCGTCTGTCCGTTTATCTGTATAAATAATCCCGCCGGACTCCAGGAATCGCTGCCGTCATTTTTAATAAAACATAATATAAGGAGGCTTAGAGGCCGATCAGTTTTCCTCGAGGAATTTTAATAATCGAGGTACTCGAATCGCTCGAAGAATCGTTTCAGCCCTACTGATTTCACAATCAGAGAAATTATCTGATGCACATTTTCCTACATGAAGAGACAATAAGACATATTCAGTATCGGTAAATGTATGATGTCACGGGCACTTTAACTTTTTAACTCTTTCTTTTCAGTGCATCATTTTGACGTAAGATGAATCATTTTACACTGAATCAAACTTTGGCAGCTTGAAAGCTTGATTTGATTATTTAAACTTCTGTTTTTCATCCTGCAGGAATCTGCATGAAGGTTCTGGATCGATTATTAATTCTGTCAACTTTAGGAACAGATTGTTTCTTTAGGCAAATTGATTCATATTTTCACACTGAGGTTATATCTGTGTTTTCTTTTTCAGTTTCCACTTCTTCCCTTTTTTCTGATTCAACGTTTTCTCTAGTCTGTTAAATGGCAGCATTGTTGTCCCATTTTTTACTGTAACACATAAAAGGGGCGATTTTTGCTATTTTAGTGGGTTTCTAAAACATAGTTGGAGATTATAGATCCATCATAGATCCAAGACAAATATCTTGTTCAGTAAATCTGCTTTTCTTGCAGGACATCAGCAGAACTCTGAAATGATATTTTACGTTTTTTTTGTCTGTATGAAAGAGTAAAGAACAGAAAAATTACTGCGTTTTCCTGAAGTGTAATTGCTTTACATTGTTTGACAAAGGTATTTACACCGTAACTGAGCAAATGCAGTGGAGCTCCAGCAGGGTTGGCCTCTGTTTTTACGGCTGTATGTGTTGTACAATGGCTGCTGGAAAAGACTTACCATCCAGAAACCACTTGCTGCTTCTTTGTTGGTTGCACAGGAGGTTCTACTAATGCTTTTCAAAGATGTACGGCTGTATAATTGTGTATCTTTTTGCAGCCGTTGCATTAAAAACAAGCTCATTCTGAAAAGTGTTCAAAATACGCTCTAACCGCTTTAAAATGCTTCTCTCTATAGATGATGACGACGATGATGAGGAAGACAACGATAACGAGGCAGACGAAGCCGGCGATGACGCCGACAACAAAGAGGATCAAACTTTGGACGAGACAGGAAGCACAAAGGATGAAGACGATCCGATGTCCGATGAAACTCAGATCTCCCCGATGTCCGAAGTCCCGTCGCCCAGAGACAGCCCCGGCCAATCAGAGTCCATGCAGACCGACGAACAGCCGCCGTTGTCCAATGGGAGCCCAGCGGCTCTGCAGCAGTCTGAGGACTCGTCCAATCAGGTGTCAGGCGCTCCTGTAACGGATGATCTCCCATCATCCCCTGCAGCAGCAGTAACCAACGGGAATCCTTCGCCGGAACAAAAAACCGTCACAGTGGAACAAAGCGACACGCAGACGACCAACGGCACGTCTCCGGTTCCCGGCCCGAGAACCACGAGGAGCCAGAAGAGGAAGAGGGAGGAAATGATGTCATCAAACTCCAGAAGCACAAAACAGAAGATGAGTTATGACAGGTAGGACCGCAGGATGAAGATGAGACGGACCAGAAGTATTTAAACCTTAGGAAACATTGAGGTTAATCTGTCAGGAAAATGTTCTGTAACTTGAGCAACACTTTGTTTGTATTCAGTTCTGATTCTCTACGTTTTGTTCTTCATCCCTCCTCCTCCTCCTCAGCGACGCAGACATCCCTCTGGACATGGGCGTTATTTGCTGCGTTTCTCCACAGAAGGAGGAATCGTCTGTTCTCAACACTCCCACTGCGAACCCGACCGCCGGCGCTCAGTCGACGCCGCCGCCCAAGAAGAACAAGGTGCAGAAACAGCCGATCGAACAAAAAACCCAGGAAAATAAAGACACAAAGGCTCCCCACACACAGCCTGGTCAATGTGGAAATCAGGATTATTTTACATAGTAACTCACCGAGTCGAGAGATACATTTTATTTATTACTTTTAACAACAAAATAGAACATATTTGTTAAGAAAATTTGTCAAAATAATTTTATTAATCATATTATTAGTGGTATTGATTTGAGCTGAAATCAGAGGAACGAGACGTGAAAACTGGACCAACAGTTTTCACGCCGCCAGTTTCACGGTATTTCAAACCAAAACACTGATCAGTAATTATTGATATATATGCTGATATAAATGCTGACCTGGTGAGCCGTTTTCCAGTCTGGACCCTGTGGAGGAGCTCTTCTCCTTGTGGTACCAGTAGAACTCCAGAGCGGTTTGTTTACATTTGGACCCTGATCCGACTCAGCTGACAGGTGTTTCCTTTCAGCTCCAGTCAAACGGCTTCCTGTAGCCGGGTTGCATTGTGGGTAGAGAGAGCTAAACCTGCACGTCTTTTTCTTAAAGCGTAAAGCTCCATGCAACCTTTTTAAAATCTTTTCAGCTCCTGAAATAGTTTGCAGAGAAACATCTGTGTTTTATATGTACATCTGGTTCTTCTGGATCAGTAAACAGAACGGTTCTGGTTCACTTGGACTTTTCTGGTTAAAAAGAAGCTGAACCACCAGAGAAAAGCTGCTAGTTAATAAACTGATGAACTGATTTAGACCAAAGCAAAAGAACCGTAGATGTAAAAACTGTCCAAGACTCAGTCTGTCTGGTAGCTTCACAGCCTTCATGTCTGGTTCTGTTGATAAAAGAGAAACTAGCATCCGAGTCCAGAACCTCCCAGAACCGTCTTATCGACCCAGACTGTGTTTGTGTTGCTGCTGATAAACAGCTGCTGGTTCTGCAGAGTCACTGAAGGAGACAATAGCTGCCAAATGTTCCCCCAGCTAACGGCTAACGGTCGGCTCCATCTGCAGACAGAGAAGATTATCATCTGTAATAAGTAGTTATAGTTATTAAAAACAGTCACAATTTAAAGAATTAATCTCTCAGTCTGGACGTAAAAATGCTCAATAGAATAAATTCAGTTAATTTCCAGTTGATTAGTCTAATCTGATGAAATTAGATGTTGATTAATCCAGATTAACTCTGTAACACGTCGTTACAGAGAGAAGAAACTTCAGTGATTTTAAATGAAATCAGAGGAAGAACGAAGGAACAAATCTGGTTTTTCTTTCCTCTAGAAACTAAACTATGTTTTCAGCAGAACGGCTGCTGTTCATGTTCAACAGATGAAATAATTCTAGATTTTATATTTAAAACCACAGCATGTTTCCATGCTGTAAACGTTTTAATCTGTTTATTATAAATCTGCTTTTCTGTCTGTTTCCAGGTCAACGTTGCGACTCAGTGCGACCCGGATGAGATCATCGTCCTGTCGGACTCGGACTGAAAACAGGAACATGTCGACTTCCCAACGTCCTTCCTGAAAATGGGATGACCTCTGCTGACCTTGGACACCTGGAACAAGATGATGATCAGGGAGCAGCTTCTGTTTTCTGCCAGCAGGGGGCGCTCTCTGACTGGCTTTCACTGCTTCCTCCAGATGTTGCCTTGGTGGAGAAGACATTTTTATGAGGCGAGTTTCAGTTTCTGCAGGTGTGAACTTCTGTCTGATGGTGACGAAGAGGAGGAGGAGGATGATGAACGGTCGGACATGTTGAGTTTTCCTCCTAGAAGGAGCTCAGTTCATGGAGCAGCTCGTCTGTTTACATTTTCTACGTTACCTCTTGTCCTCCGCAGACAGCAGGCGGATTTGGGTTTGAATTAAAAGGATTTCTGATATTCATTTTCCTGATTTCCTGTTTTTGCTACTGGAGGCGACAAACTGCGAGCTGATTGGTCAGATGTTCGACGCAGCAGCAGAAATACGTCACAGTCTCATTTTTTCCTTTTCCTTTCGGCCCCTAAAAGCAGATTTTACCACATATCTATAAACAGCTTCCTGTAAGCTCGCCATAAAACACCAAAACCATCAAATTTCAACTATTTTTCATCAAATATTTCACTTACATTTTTAAATTGCTGTTTGTTTCTTCCTCTATTGGTTCTTCCTTTAAAAATGCGTAAAAGCACATAAAAAAAATCAGGTTAAAGATGTAACACAATCTGTGGAAGCATCTGATTGTTTAATAAAAATTTATATTTACTAACAGGAAGGGATATTCTCAAATTAATGTTTTTCAGCTTGTTTTTATGTCTCGTCTGCGATGGTGTGTCAGGGACACGGTAGATAGAAAAAGGAGTGAATTTTTGCCAAAAGACTCAGAGAGTTTGAGTTAATCTCAGGCATTTTCTAGGAAAAACAAGGACATTTCTGAGTCTGAAAGTTGGAAATATTCCAGAGAAAAATCTGGAATGTTGAGATGAATTTCTAATTTCTAGAAAAAAACTTGGAAATGGACTTTTGGAGTTTCGAAAGTCCAAATTTTAGACGTTTTCTGAGATTCATCTCAAAATTTCTGAATTTTTCTAAATTTTTTTACTTTTGAAACCCAGAAATTTACTAGAAATAAACTTGAAAATTTCGGGGGTTAATCTCAGATTAATATGATTTTTTTGTCTTGGAAATTTTCAATTTTTCAAGCTCAGAAATGTTAAAATTTTTTTCCAAGAAGATTTCTGGGTTTAATTTCAAAATTTCGTATTTTTTTTCTGGGAAATGTTTCTATCAGCAATGATCCTAATACACCGCGATAGTTTTCTTCTGCAACAAACACTCAGAGCATTAAAGCAGCCGACACTGCCACCTGCTGGCGGAAGTTTTCTATTGAATGTGTTTATACCAAAATGTAAGAAAATAATTCTAAGATTATTCCTGAATACGTTGCATAAAATAATCCTTAAAATCTGATTAACAGGTAGAAAGTAACAATTTACATTTCATGTTGATCCCACATGATCCTTTAGCTCTATGCAAATTAGAAATTAGAAATTAAATCTCCAGAGGATCAGTTTCTTTTTGGGGGGTTGAAATAAAAACCTTCTAAGGTCATGTTAATAAAAATTGCAGGATTTTTTGTCCAGTGAAAACAAACAAACTTTGAAAACATTCATTGGTTGAAGGAAGGCAGCAGAAATCACATTTTAGACCTAATTAAGCTAAATGATGGTTTATTTATCTAAATGAAGCTTAAATGATTATTAAAACTCAAAGGTCTCAGATGGTATAAAAATATTGATCAGTCCCTGTTATTTTTACGTTAAACATTTTTTCCCTTTCACCAGAAATCACTTCATTGTTTCAGTGTTTTTATTCTGTCCTGCTGAAAAAACTGGACTTTCTGATTTTTTTTTTTTTTTTTAATCTCTGGAATATTTTTGAAACCGTTTTTTGCACTTTTCATTTTCAGAACCCGATGAATAAAATGTCATTTTTGGATCTGCTGTTGTGCGTCTGTGCTGGTGGGTTTGAATGTCTTCAGGTTTTTTATCCCAGTAATAATTAGATTTATTGACTAGATTTTATCTTGCAGGTGAGTTTCTCTTTTCGGGGTAAAAGCTCTTTTCAGAGTGTCAGGATGAAGATGTGAATCGTAGCGTTTCTGCTACAGACTCTCCTCTGTCCAGAGGAATTTTCTTTCATTCACTGTGAAATATTTTCCTTTTTTTTTTTACTTTGATATGAAGATAAATAATAAAAAATTGCTATAAAACACTTTCTGTCTTTCATTCTTAATGTGTGGTATATTTTATTAATCAATGGAGTTGTTTGAAGAAAATTTAAAAATTGATTGGTAAATTATAGTGATAGAGCATCTTAAATAGTTTGAAATGTGAAAAAGTTTTCACCCCTGTGGTGGATTTCTGCTGTTTTGTCCCATTTCAATGTTTCTACTCTTAAAACTAAAGATTATATCAGATTACATAATCTGAGTAAAAAATAGTTTAATGGTTTATTTTTTCCAGAACAACCTGTGTGTGGCAGTTGCAGCAACATCTGCTATCAGACGTTTGATAACTGGCAATGAGGCTTTTATTCAAATTGAAAAAAAATACTTTATGCAAAAAAGCAATAACTCGTATTAATTCAAAATATGTCTGAAGAAATTGTACCTGCTCTGCTTTGAAGAATTGCCTTAATTCAGTGATATTTTAGAGTTTTCAAACAAAAGCAGCAGGTTTAATGTAGCATTTCAATTAGACTAAAGTCTAAACTCAGACTCTAAAATCTTCATTTTGGATATTTTGAGTCATTTAGAGATGAACTTTGGATGATTATTTAGCAGCATAACCCAAGTGGGCTTCATGATTTTTGGTTAGGCTCCAAAAATCATTGGTACTTATCCAGAAATCTGGTCAAATAGGAAAAACGATTAAATCAATGGAGACCAAAAATAGTTTTTAAAAATAATTTATTAGTCCATAATATCAGTACATGGAAGAGGTTAATGTTGATGCACTGGAATATTTTACATGTTTAGTTCCACTCTGTGATTTTCTGTACAACAATCAGCTGGTCAAATGAAGGATTTAATTTACAAAAACATGAAATGATTTATTATGGTTTAAGTGGCAGATTTTAGCTGTGTGAAGTGAGCGCTCTGTCTGCAAGAGAACATCTTAGAGACAACAAGCTGCACAAAGATTCTCAGGTTGTTCCTTTAACTTTAAACTGATCAAATTATCTTTGGTTCAGGGTGTTTTCTTATCTTTATGATTTTAAATATATATATATATATTTTTTTACTGCATTTAGAACACTCCATGTGTTGTACAGATATCAGCTTTTACTTTAATCTGACTTTGCTGCAGACATTTTTATCAAACACAAAGTAAATTTCCTCCACTTTTTACCCAAATATACAAATTATGTTGTGCTTGCATCATGACTCACATTAATCTCTATATGCAAATGTTAACAGTGTTGGTGCAACATGACGTGTTCACTGCACTCAGAAA
This sequence comes from Girardinus metallicus, assembly GCA_903067095.1. Taxonomy (NCBI): domain Eukaryota; kingdom Metazoa; phylum Chordata; class Actinopteri; order Cyprinodontiformes; family Poeciliidae; genus Girardinus; species Girardinus metallicus. The sequence goes on from CAEGAE010016393.1 coordinate 7,119, forward strand.
CATTTCAGACATTCAGTTTCCTCTCTGATGAACAGAGGAACCACTGCAGATCTCACAACACACCAATCAACCATCAGCTGTTTCACCAACTCAACCTGAAAACCAAACTAAACCTTCACAGAAGGTAAAACTCAAACTTATAGCATCTTCAAAGTCTTCAGAGGTCATAGTTTTCTGTTTAGTGTTAATAAAAAGAAAATTCACATTTTGAAAAGTTGATCTTCACATTTCTACTTCCAGGTAGTAACAGTACCAGCGACGGCCACAAGGGGCAGACTTCTGCAAAGAAAAATATAAAACACAAAGAGGAAAAACTGCTTTTTAAATAAGCGATTAGTGTTAATATGTGTGTGATATGTACTGCTATATTAGCGTGTTTCTGTCTTCATATGTAGCGGCTTCATCCGACTGAGAGAATCGGTCTGAATAAACAGCGCCCTCTGGTGGACAATACATGGCTCTACAAGTACAAAATCAGGTGAAAAGTTTCACTCCTGTTGACGTGGTTAGCATGCTAATTATTAAAACATGATAGTGCTTAAGTTATGATTTTGTAACAGTGTCTGATTAATTAATGTGATAAAGATAATTAAAAACAGATTTTGTAATAGAAACAGATACAGAAAACTCAGAATAACTATAATAATGTCTGATGTCACCAAACATATTATTATACTCTAACACAGTTTCATTAAATATGCAGCACAGAGGTGATAAACTTACCAGAGCAGAGCTGGGGAAACGATAAACTCACATTTTAATCAGATTAGTTTCATTATGTGTGTAAAAAACAACAGATTTGTTTTTTTCTTTGTATCTAAACTCAAAAGATAAAGATAATATCTTACTTTGAAACCTTCCCTAAGAGTTTAAACATTTTTTTTCTTTAATTATATCTTTAAAATTTAAGTTTAATGACCTTTTAAAGTTTAAACTGATTATCTCTTCATAACAGAATCAGTACTTCAACTCAAAAGGAACCAAATCACAGCTTTTGTCCGTCAAAATGCACTTAGATCAAGAAATATTCAGTCATTACGTCCAAAACAAGAGCACAAAAACACTAAAGAATTTATAAAGTCTAGTTTATATTATAAATATCTATATTTATTTGAAACAAGGTACAAGAATCTACTTAGATTATCTCTAATTAGTCCAAATATCAAAACAAACAGCCTGCAAAATATAAGTACTGTAGGCTGATTTGTAATTGTAATCGTTCTAGTTTATTGAATTTATTTTTAAACAAGCAGATTTATGTGTGCAAAAAACCCAAAATCTATTCATCATATACTTGTAATGAATGTATATCATATTTTAAAAGTTACTGATGTGCAGGTGATGAAAACAAATCAGAACTATTAAGATATTAAGAAAAACTCTGAAATATGATGTAATTAATAATAATAATAATAATAATAATAATAATAATAATAATAATAAATTATGCTTCTAAATTACCAGTTCTTTTTACCAGCCGACATTAAGGAATCAGTTCATTTGTTGAAAACAGGCAACACCAGAATAAAACTGCACTATGAACTCTTTATAGTACATATATTGAAATATGTATAGAAATAATATTAATATTATTTTAAAGGTGAAAAAGCTGAAAGAACAAATAAGAAAGTTAAAACTGGTGCTTTGTCGCCCCCTAAAGGTCAAAGTTTAGAGCAATTTATATTAATGTAAAGCTGGAAAGTTTTCATTTTTTGTTCCAATTTTATCATCAAAATTTAAGCTTCACAAAATCACAAACCTGTGTGGAAAATATCTTAGAATAATCCATTAAAAGGCATGACTGAGATGAATCTGGATGAATCATGAGTGTCAGTTTAATCTGCTGCAGAGGAGAAATCCTGCTGCTTCATGACTTACAATAACAACATGGATGTAATTTAAATGTTTCTATTTCTAATTAGCCTTGCAGGTTTTTATCTGAGCACAGCAACAGGTCACGATGCGAAGCTGCGGAGGAATCACAGCGATCTGGAACGTTTTCCCACAGAAACCAGCAGCGTTCTGGTTTCTCCTCAACAAACCCACAAAGAAGAAAAATAAACTTCCAGAACATCTTAGAATATTTGAAGCTAACAGCTTATTCTGAGGCGACGGTCCGTTCTGATGAGGCCACTTTTTAGTTCTGTTTGTGCAAAAAAAACTGGGTCGTGTAAAACAAAAGTAACTGAAACTGAACCACCATGATGGCCGATCCGAACCTCCAGGTTCTTCCGGTCCTTCAGATTGTTTCTCTACCAGGAGTTTCAACAAAATGCATTTTCCTCTTATTTTCTTCTTTTTCCAGGATAAAACAGCAGCAGGAACCATCAGAACCACCGGAACCTTCAGAACCACCAGAACCATCAGAACCATCAAAACCACCAGAACCATCACAACCTTCAGAACCACCAGTACCATCAGAACTTTCAGAACCTTCAGTACCTTCAGAACCATCAGTATCTTCAGAACCATCAGAACCTTCAGAATCACCAGAATCATCAAAACCACCAGAACCTTCAGTACCACCAGAACCTTCAGAACCATCAGAACCTTCAGAACCGGGCTCCCATTGGTTCCCTCGGTTCGGTTTAGGTCACGCTGCTTCCGTCTGCGCTGACCTCACACACGTCTTCCTCACAAACACCTCGAGCCAATCCCAGACCTCCGAACATTCCTGATCCGTGATCCGGACCCGGACTCTGGGAGACGCCCCCCAGCATCGCCCCCGTGGCGGCGGCCATGTTGTTGCCATGGTGACTGCTTCCTCCGGAGGAGCCGCCATGTTGTCCAGCAGCAGCTGCAGACGCTCCTCCTCCTCTGGCTGCTCCGTCAGCGGCAGACAGCAGCAGGTGGGTGGAGGCGTTAAAGTCTCCACCTTCCTCTCCCCCTCCTCCTCCTCGCCTCCCTCCGTCCCCGCCCCCCGCTGCGTCGCCGTCGCGCCTCTCGCAGTGCGAGCGGTGCCTCATGAAGCTGTCGCGCCACATGAACTTCTTGCCGCAGCCCAGGCAGTCGTAGGGCTTGAGGCCCGTGTGGGTCTTCATGTGCTCCGTCAGGTGGTGCTTCATCTTGAACTTCTTGGCGCAGACGGGGCAGTGGAACGGCCGCAGGTCCAGGTGCATGTTGATGTGCCGGTCCCGCATGCTCTTGTGGGTGAAGGTTTTCCCACAGTGACACATGAACACCTTGGCGGTTCCCCCAGAGCCGCCGCCGCCGCCGGCTCCGACCCCGCCACCGTCAGAACCGTCCGGACCCAATCCGGTCTGCAGCTGCACGGCGCCGTGCTCCAGGCCGGGCGTTTTGAAAGAGGCCCCGCCCATCACGCCGGCGGCCACGCCCAGCGGCGGCGCGGCCGGGTCCAGGGCGAGGCCGGACGCCTGGCTGTACAGCAGGATCTGGTTCCCCTGCATGTCCAGAGGGAAGAGCTGCGCCCGGGCCGAGGCCGCGGACTGGACCTGACCCAGCAGGGCCGACACGGCCCGGTTGGCGCTCTGGTTCTGACCCGCAGCGCTGTCATGAAGGTGCTGGGCCAACGTCTGCTCGATCAGGCTGCCCTCGAACTTGAGGTAGTCCTCTGATGACTGGCAGTAATCCACCTGCAGGAAAAGGTCAGAGTTCAGATCCGGTATTAACTAAATCATAGAACTGACTCTAGAAAAGCATGCCCACAGCATGATGCTGCCACTAACATGTTTCCCCGTAGTGATAGCATGTTAAAGCTGTAGTCTCTAACTTTTAGAAAAAATATTTTTTTACATATTTGTTGAAACTGTCAACATGCTGTGACAGTGATGCATGAGAGAAATAATCTGTGAAAATCAGAGCCAGGAGGCGGGTCTTATCGCTGTCAATCACCCTCCCTTTGGCACTGCTAGCATAGCCTATTGTGAATGCTCAGACTAGTTAGCATGGCCACCAATGATGGTCAGTTTTCTGGTAACAGTAAATTGTTTGTCCGCCATCATCCTCGAGTAGAGAGTACACAAGGTTGAGCAGCACCTGGAAAAGGTCAAAAGGTCAGGGTTTAGCTGCTTCAAGACAGAAGTGGGAATTTATCATAATAAATTTATAATGACAAGATTCTGATTGGTTGGTTTTGGTTGCTTCAGACAGCAATAGTAGCTCAACGATCTTTCACAGATTAACTGTCTCATAACAAACTGTGACAACATGGAGAGTTTTAACAAATATGTAAAAACATATTTTGTTAAATAAAAGTTACATAATTAAGCTTTAAGTTTTGTACGTCCACAGAATATTTAACTATATTTCTAACCTTTGAATATCTTACACAAACTAAAATAAAAAAACTTGTGTTCAATTTGTAAATATATGGAAGGTCTCAGTTTACTTCAGGGGTGTCATAATAAAGGAGGCTGAATACAATTACTAATCTATCATTATTTTTATTTCCAGTTTTACAATTATCCTCATGTTATGTCGATTTGTCCAATAAAATCCTAATCCTGTCTGTAACTGGCCTGAATGTACAGCAGATCAAACCGGGCTCTGGTACCGGCGGACCTGTGAGTCCATGTCGCTCTCCGCTCGGCCCGCCAGCTCCGCTGAAAGGCTCCTGATGTTGGAGATGTTGAAGTTCCCTCGCTCCCGTTGCTCCCTAACCAGCTCCATGTCCCTCTCGTCTTCGTCCTCCTCGTCCTCACCGCCCTCCTCTCCAGACACAACGATCAGGTCGTCGTCCTCCGTCCGCTCCGTCTTCACCACCACCCACTGCTTGCGCGGCATGATGCTGGGCTGGCTGTAGGTGGGACGTTTCTGCAGCGCCACCTCGTCCCCGTCCTGCACAGGGACATCGGTGTAAAATACGGACTGTTATTTATTATTAAAGGAAACTAAAGATTATTTTAGTAAATTATTCTCATGATTAGTGGGACAAAATAAATGACCACTTTCTGCAGATTTTTCAGTTAAGCCTTTTTACACAATATTAAAAATACATTAAAAGATTCCAATAAACAAACAATTCCCTTTTTAAATAAGAAAAATGAACATTTTATTGCCTAAAATGCAATAATAACATTCTTTTAGTGTAACCTTCATAATTTGTTGCAATGGATCCATGTCAGCTCAGGCCTTTCTGCTCGACTTTACATCAATACGGAGCAGGAATGATTATTTTTCGACTAATCAATTAATAACTGGACAGCAAAAGATGCTTAATGGGAGATTTCTTTTTTCTGTGACAGAATTTGAACCAGATGAAGATAAAACTTCCACTCAGGGAAATTCTGAGTGGAACAGATTTACAGACAAAGGCGCTTTTTAATCTTAAATGCAAAATTTATATTTATATATTTCTAAATTCCTGCACTGACTAGTTAACAATAATTTCATTAACCGTAATTCCTGCATGTCACTCCTATCTGACCTGATAGGAGGAAACGCCGAAGCTGTCGCTGACTCCGACCTCCTGCTCCAACGCCGAGCTGACTTTCTTCCTCCTCCCGCTGCCTCCTCCTCTTCCTCCTCTCTTCCTGTGGTGGTACATCACCTCCTCCTCCTCTTCCTCCCCCTCCTCCTCCTCCTCTATGAGCAGCGCCTCCTCTCCCCCTGATGGGGTGCAGTAGCTGGGGGTGTTACTGGTCCTACCTCCGTCCAGAGAGGCCCCCCCTGCAGCCGCGCCTCCCCCCAGGAAGCTGCTCCCGTCTCGGGGACTGAAGTAGTTGGTGCTGCTGGGCGACTGGCTCTCGCTCACCGAGGGCCGGCTGGAGGGTTGGGGGGCCCTCTGGGGGTCGTTGGGCTCTACAACCGGGACCCCACTCGTGGTCCCAGTTCCACCGGTTTCACAGTTGCTGCTGCTGCAGCCGGGATTCGCCGAACTTCCTCCTCCACCGGCTGCGTCCTGCGCTGCTCCTCCTGCCGCGGCGGCGGCGGCGCGGCCCTCCTTCAGCAGCTCGGTGCATTTGTCCACGATGTGCCACATCTGCAGCACGCTGCCCACCGTGAGGTAGTTAACGATGTCGTCACGCAGCATCCGCAGCTGGCCGGTGTAGGCGCAGCTCAGGACGCTCTCGAACGCCAGCGGGTCCATCACCGCGGGGATGGAGACCGTCGTCATGTTCTTCAGCAGCACCTGGAAAAGGTCAAAAGGTCAAGGTTTAGCTGCTTCCAGACAGAAGTGGGAATTTATCATAATAAATTTATAATGACAAGATTCTGATTCATTATTGTCACAATAAATTCAAATTAATGACGTTTAAAATTCACCCAAAACCACGTCAGTATTCTTATCACCACTAGAGGGCGTCAAATTTGTAAAGCCTTTATTGGAAAGTCGAAGACTGGAAATAAAAACCTTTAAAAATATCAAAAATAGATTTCCTGTCTTAAAGGTCAGGAATTTAGATAAATATTCTGTGAAGGTACAGAGGCTTAGCATCACTGTGATAAAACATACAACTAAAGGTGGGAATTTATCACATCACTTATTATTTATCATAATGTTTTGATTTATCATTGTCACAATAAATTCCAATTAAAGATATTTAAAATCCCCCAAAACTGGTCATATTGTTGTTATTGTTAGTTTTACTATTTCCACTGTTTGTTCTATAATAGTAAGTATTAAAATGTGTGAATTTTAGTGAAACAAATCACACTTCTCAACGTGACTGGTGTCCTAAAGAATTTGTAAATATGAGGCTATGAACAAGCAGTCACAACTATAGTTACATAAAACAAGTAACAAATAGTTATTATTGTAATTTGTATTACCACAATATTACCATAAAATATTATGGTAAAGAATTAAGCCCATATCTTCCACCCATACTTTGATTTATTATCACCAGAAGAATGAAAACGTTATAATTTATTTGTGATTCACAGATAAACAACCAATTTGCTTATTTTATTAGCATCGACATCTTCCAATAAAACTGCAAATTGAACATTTGCTCATCTCAGAACCATTTGGGTCAAACTCCCCGACCTGATCATGGAAGTAGGGCGAGGACGCGGCCAGGACGCAGCGGTGGGCCTTGAAGACGTGTCCCTGCACGTGGATGGACAGATCGCAGAGACTGCCGTCCTCTCTCTGTCGGTTGAGGCTGTCCAGCACCGAGGTCTGAGCGCCGGGGAAGCTGACCTCCACCGCCGACCCGCCTGAGCTGCTGCTGCTCCCCACCTCCATGGGAACCGACTGCATCTGCAGAGAGACGACTGTCAGGATCCTGGAGCTTTTAGCACAATCAAGCTTCAGGCTGTTGAAGTTTTTATGTCAGCATTAATGATTTTATTTCCACTTTTCCTGATCTTTCATGGGGCGTACCACAAGGCTTAGTTCTGACACCCCTTTGTTTTTCTTTCTACCTTTTGCCATTTTATGTTTTTTCCTGTGTTTACATCTCAATCTCATCATGAGGGATCCTGAGCTTGGTCATCATTTGAAACGCAGGCTACACTTTGCAAAGGTCACCACTCCATCACAGAGACACACTCATTTATCAGGCTAATTTTAAGAAACCAGTTAACATGTCAGAGGAAGTTAGAGCACCAGGAGAGAACCCAAGGAGAGCAATCTTTATGCAGAATTTTGTTCAGTTACATTCCCTATTCAGCCACCCGTCTCTTTAACTAGAAAATTAAACTTCAAAACAAAAAATTACTGCTTTGAAGCTAAAGTATTGTTGACTTCAGTTCAGCTGAAGAGAAGAAAAATGTTCCGTTAGATTTCTATGCAAACCAGTGCATGCAATCTCAGTTTACATAAATTAACCAAAATATACAGAATCAACCTGAGATTTGCATGCAAACAGCTCTTAATATTAAATATGATCAACATTTAACTAAAATATTCTGCAGATTGTCAGTCAGCAACAGACTCTTTCCTTTATGATCAGGTGTTTCCACGTCCTGCAGTCAAATATGTTCATTTCTATTGATGACCCATCAGACACAAAGCAGCAGATCGTACTTACTGACAGCACAGTGTTGTTCTAGTTTAACAGGTTGACTTTACAGGAAGCTGCACATCTCTGCAGATAAAAACACTTTACTGCAGAGTGCATGAGAAAACCAGCCCAAAACCAGTCAGGTGACACTTACAGAGCTGCACATCCCAGCCTGAGCTGCTCTGTCCTGAGTGAGACTGTCGGCTCCAGTCTGACAGAGACATCTGTGCAACATCTGGAACAGCGTCAGACTCCATCACTACAGCTGTGAGGTTAGCCTGCTAGCCGCAGTTAGCTCACCAGGCTGAGGTACAAACAGCAGGTTCGGCTCACCGTTTCAGTCCCTGCAGCCCTCGGAGGTCCGGCGTGAGGGGGAGCCGAGGGCAGGAGCCGCTGCCAGGTCGCCCAGAACCAGAACTTCCTGGCGCATTTTCACCGAACCCGCTGCCCGTCGGATCCCTGCGGCTGCAGACAGCGACTCTGCGCCTTTAAGGCCAGTCCAGACAGGCGGGCCAGACTTCGGCCGACAGAAAATCACATATTAAAGTGAAGCTTTAATAAAGACGCTGATAACCACAGAAAGGACATGGAGATTTAATTTAATATATAGATATATGTAAAAACTTAAAACTGCCAAACCAAAAATTTTATTTTCACATATTTTAAAGGAACTAGTCAGTTTTTTCCCTCCACTAATAAATGTCCAGAGTAAAATTTCAGCTGGGTAAAGAAATTTGGATTTTTCTTGCAGAAATGAACAAAAAACAAAAATAGATCTTATATTTCATCAAAAATTGTCTCCAGTTCAAATCAGAACTGAGCAAAAATCCTGTTGTAATACAGCAGTTATAGGGATAATACCAGTTATGACTTATTTTGAATATGTTTTAGTTTAAAAAAATAAATAAAAGTATTACTCAAAACCAGTCAAATTGGAATATTTTTAATATGCTCTAATGTTTGGATGCACATCAGAGTCAGAGAATCTGAGACAAAAACAAAATAAATGTACTTATTACAGCAATTAAACATGTTGTAAAACACAAAATAACAGTAAAAGCTTAGAACAGCATAACAGTTAAATCTAGTTTAGCAATAAATATCTATCACTGCTGCAGGTTGACACTATTAGGTATAGAAATTTAATTATAAGAATAAAAACAACATCAATACATTTATTTTCAGTTGTTCTTCATTTATTCATACTTTAAAAAAAGATCAGAAATAACTAAATAAAATGGACCTTTTTCTTAAAAACACCAGTGATGGATATTTAATGTCTGAGTCAAAACTTAAGAGGTTGAAAACAGCTGACAGACAAATATGTACATATGGCCCAATTTACACAGACTGGTGAGGAAAAGCATTAAAAACCTGTTAGTGATTACAAAGAGGCCCTGAGAATTTAGCAAAGCTTTCATTTCGTATGAATTTGGCAGCAGATTAAGCTCCAAACAGCAAAGAGAGTTAATGAGAAACCGAGTACAAACATCTGACAGATTGATTATAGTCATAAAGCAGAAAAAAAACGACATGTTTATGTAAAAACTTGGATCTACTTCTTGTTGGAACTCGCTGTCCCAATGACGCAATCGTTCACCTGGAAAAACAGCAAAACAGAAATTAAGAAAAGCTTTTTATGGTAGATCTGAACATTGAGCTTCATTTACACAGCAACTCATCAGGACGGTGATAAACATGAACGATTCATCCAACTATGAATCACTGAATAATATCAGCCATGTTTCAACAAACTGACTAAACAATGTTTTAGTGAAATCATTTCTCTGAATTAGAAAAAAAATGTTTTACTTCACGGTAAATAATTCAGACCAAACGCTGACTGACCTTGCTGGCAAACCTCAGAGAGTTGAGTGTTTCTCCAAAGCTGTCGGACTCCGGAGAAATGTTCACGAACATCAACCTGCAGTCGAAACAATAACAGCCATCAGAAACCGTGCTTTAAAAGTCACAGCAACACGGCTGATGATTCTTCAGATTTGATTAATATCTTTTAACAGACGAGTGACTCCTGCAGGGCAGATGATGAAGAACTCACGTTTTGCTGTTTCCTCCCAGGCAGTTCTGCAGCAGGTAGGTCAGCTTGGAGTTCCTGTATGGGATGTGGCTCTCCTGAAACATCGGTTTTGTTTTAGAAGCAGAATGAAAACCGGCTCCGTTCAGATCTCAGTTCAGTTCAGGAATCGGTTCAGATCTCACACCTTGTTGGCCAGAGAAGTGATGACGATGCCCAGGTTGGACAGGGAGCTGTTGATGGACGTCATCTCCTTGAAGCGCTCTCCCTGAGACTGACTCTTCACCATCCGCTCGCTGCCGGCCAGATCCACCAGGCAAAGGGTGGCTGTAACCGTGGAGACGAGGAGGATCAGTCAGGAAGCTATTCATAACACGGCAACTAAATCCTGGAGCTGATTTATAATCTACGTTTTTGTAAAGTTTTGATTTGTCAATATCAACATTTCGCCTTAGGAATAAAACATAAACTTATGTAAACATTACAGTACAATTTCTTTCTGATGTTTTTCTTTTTATGGTATTTATATCAGGAGCAGAAAATGCAAAGGAAAGAAAAGCCAGAAAGTTAAATTTAACCAGCTTTAATAATCGTTTAGTGCCATCGGCATGGCTAGCATCACTAAAACAATCATTCCATAGATTGGGAGAGTATGGATAAATTATCTGGTCCAAGTAGAAAACAAAAAACATTTAAAATGTCTAAACTCCAACGTCTCCAGAAGGATTCCAGGTTTTCCAAATGAAGGATGTCTGATGAAAAAGACTGAAGGCTTAAAATGATGAAACAGAGGAAATGTTTGTATCCTTATTGTTCCTTCAGCTACAAAACTTCTGGCTCTTTTCAGTCTTAATGAATGGAAGAAATGTTCTGAGATGTGGTAGAAAATATTCTCTTATGAAACAACTTCTTACATCTCTGCTTCCACTGACCGAATTTTAGAAAAACTTATTCTCTGAAAAGCAGCTTCCTCACTAAAGAGTGTTGTAGCTACAACCTGGTAACATTTATGCTTGATGCATTCAATGACAGGAAAGAGATTAAATTTGAGTATTTCATGTCTAATCAAACTCCAGAAGTTTTCTTGGTGAATGTCTGAAAATCTGCAGTTCTGCTTGAAATAAGCAAAAAGAGCAGATTGATCCCACCAACCAGAAGTGATATTTTAAGTATAAAAGTTGAACCCAACTCCCATCATTTGGTGATAAAATCACTCACACTTGCATTTGATGTCCCTGCCAGAGTTCAGTCCCTCGATCTGCAGCTGGAACACGGAGTGTGAGCGGGAGGAGCGATCGTTCAGGGCCGTCTGGGCCGTGGAGCGGTTCTCCTTGGCCAAAGCGATCAAGCCAAGAACCTGAAGGAGAAAGCAGAGGATTCTCTGTAAGTCTTTCCGTTTGGGTCTCTGCTGTCGGACCAGAATCCTCAGATGGAGCCGTGCCTGGTCCTCGCTGTAGACCTTCTGGTAGGTCAGGTTGGTGACGGTCACGTCGTTGCTGGCCGTCTTCCGGATCTCGTGTTCGGGCCTCTTGCTGGCCTTGCCGGTGTACAGCAGGTCCCGCAGGGTCTCGTTGTAGATTTCAACAAAGCTGGCAGTGAAGGTGAACTGAGAGCGAGACGGAAACAGATTAAAGGTTAAAGAGCAGGAAGCCTTCATGAGACATGGAAACACAAACAGGTTTCAGTATTTAGAGTTAGAGAACAGACTCAATGTTCAAAAACAATAAAAAGAAAGAAAAAAGTGACTTGTCAGATTTCTGATAGGGATGCGAGTTATTGATTAATGAGTTCATCTTAAGCTAATTGATTACTGATTAATTTAAAATTTACCATCTCTAAAATTGTTTTGCCTGAGCAGATAAGCACCATTTCAAACAAGCTTATATTTAATAAATAATAATAAATCGTTATTAATTTTGGTGTCAAGAGATGAGCGTTTTTGTCTGGGAACAAACTGCCACGAAGTATAAATCTGATTTTTACTTTTGTGTTGAATGTTTGTGTTAGAATATATTTACCACCAATGACAAAAAAATAAATAAAATAAAAATGTTCACTTTTCTGCAAGTTTCACCAACTGCAGAATTCTTAGATGGTTTAAGACAAGCAGTATTTCAAAAGAGCAGTTTTTGAATAATAATATTTGTTGTTAATCTGTTGCTAAGAGTTGCTGCTCCGCCTTGCAGCTTATTGAGAAACTTAAGGAGCTTTTTGAGAATTTATTTTTCTAAACAGAACAACATAAAGTACATTTTGCATCCCAAACCAGACTCTGAACTGTTTCTCTTTCCCTCTATGCTATGATCCCGCCAACTTTATTTCTGTATCAACTAGCTTTGCTTAAGGTTGCCCAGTGGCGCCCTCTGCAGGATGGTGGCCAAACTACAACACCAGAAGAAGATCTGAGCAGACTTCATTAGTTAAAGTTAAAAGCGACTGAATCAGGTGAAGCTAAGCTAACCTCCCAGCCTTGAGAGCTCAGCTTGTCCCCGGCTCTGAAGATCTGCTGCACGGCTCTGGGAATGACGCCCCTCGTGTCGTCCACTTCCTCTCCCTCCATGGTGTAGGTTTTCCCACTTCCTGTCTGACCGTAGGCAAAGCAGCAGACGTTGTACCCGTCCAGAGCCGACTGCACCAGCAGGGAGATCTCATCAAAGATCTGGAAACAAAACCGTCCCGTGAGGCCTTTCCTCTGCAGCGCTCAGAATCACAGCAGGTGTTGTTAGCGGGGAGCCGACGTCTCCGCATGTTGCTCACCTCCTGCTGTGAAGCCAGAGGCCCGAACACCCGGTCGAAACTGAAGTGATAATTCTTCTGCGTCTCGGCCGTTTTACCCGTGTGAGACTAAAGGGCAGAAAAAAAGAAAAGTTTTGTTTAAACAGTCTGATATTTTTGTGTTTGCGTGGCGATAAGCAGCAGATCTTTGCTACAATATTCCCACCTCCTCAGTTTTGGCCAGCATTATAGACTTGCTGTCACTGGCTGCCAGCTGGATGTGTTTACTCAGGCCTCCATCTTCTAGTGGGCGAACTCTACAAAACACCCGGATATTACCCTGAAACACAAAACAGTTCCCTTTTCAGCTTTATTCAACGTTAGACATTAAATGAACTGGTGCAAACAGCTCAACGTGGTTAAATAAAACGGGTTTGACCCGGATCTGTTGGGCCTTGTGAGCAGCGACCCACCTTCAGCTCCTGGATGGTGTTGTGGAGCCGCCGGCGCTCCATCTCCCCGGCGTGAAGCTCGTCTCTCTGCTCCGCCAACGTTTCCTTCAGGGAGCTGACTTCTTCTTCTCTGTCTCTCAGGGCGGCCTGCAGTCGGGTCATCGTTGATTCCTGCACAGACAGCTTAATCTGCAGAGGAAAGAAAACACGAAAAATAGGAACGTCACAATAAACTTCACTGGACGATAACTTGTCTCAAAATTATTGCAATAAACAATAATATTGTCAGTTTGAGACCATTTTCAAGTGTTGTAATGAAAATGACATATTAAAGCTGTTACATTCTTTAAGACTGAAAAAAGCTTTAATTTATAAAGAACATTTAACAATGGAACTAGAAAACATTTTAAATAACCAAAATGAATTAAAATACAACAAAACAAATAAGTTATGAAGTCTGTAACCAAACTTGCCTTTCAAAAAACATTATTACGCTTTGACAGGGAAAACACCCAGGTGTGGTTGTTATAGTAACATATTTTTCAGGAGTTTGGACCGATCCAGAACCAGCAGGTCGCAGCAGGACTCTGCTTTACCTTCAGGGTCTGCAGCTCCGTCTCCTGGGTGTCCCGCAGCGTCTCCATGACCTTATATTTCTGCTCTAAATTGGAGAGCTCCTTCTGGAGGACGTTCCTCTCCCTCTGCACTTCTTCAAGCTGATTCTGAACTCCAGACAACTTCTGCAGCGCCGCCTCATACTCACTAAACCAGCAAGGAATCCAACGTTAGCATCATATAAAAAGAAAAGAATCTGCACTGAACTCATTTTCTCCAACATGATCTGCTCATACCTGATTTTCCTCTTCTGTCCCTTGACTTCTTGCTCCAGCTCAGACACTTTGGTTTGGCTTTCAGCCACGGAGTCCTTCAGCGCCTCGTTCTCCTCGTTTACTGACCTGTACTTGGTCTGGTAGTTGCGGATCTTACCCTCCATGTCATTGACTTTACCCTTCAGGTCCCACGGCTTGCGGCGGGCGGCTCCAGTCACACCTGCACAAGAATTTCATGTGTTTTTCACACTTTTTAATAAAAAATTAAATTTTGTTTATTGAATTTAGCAGTTTCAGCCTCACATTTGTAAATTCCATTAATCGGTGAAGCATAAAAAGATGGTATTGATTCTTAAAGTCATCTGAACAAGATGAGGTGACACTCATCCATATGCTTATGAACAAACATGTTTCAGCTTTTTTCTACTGCATGTACATTAAAAAGATAACTTGGATAATCCAGAATCAGCATCTCCAAACCCAACATCAAAGTTCTAGAATGGCAGATATTTTGAATATTGCAAAGACGTTTTCCAGAGTTTTCCCCGTTAAAGTGGACGACAGTAAACAGTTTCTCACCAGGTTTTGCTCCTGCAGGTTGTTTAATGTTGGCGGCTTTGGGAGCAGTGGAGGCTGCAACCGGCCTCATGAACCCTGACAGAACAGAACCATAACATTTCACTCAGGCATCTCCATCAGAACCACCATTTGCTGCAAACACCAGGTTACTGTGCAGAGATAACAGGACGTCTGACCTCTGGAAGGGCCAGCAGCCACAGTGGCAGCTCCTGCACCTCTAATTGGTCTATCTGTTGATGAAAGCCAAACAATTAAAACACGACAATATGATCTGTTCACTGGTAACGTTCTGAACATGGATAACGTACAGGACGGTGCTCTGGCTGCTGCAGCAGCAACGGGCCGCTTGTCTCCTATGACGGTTGCAGCTGCCTGAGGTTTGCGGGGCTCCTGGTCTTTACGCATTCTCTTCTGCAAAAACACAACAAGACGACACAAAGAACCATCACTGACACACATTCTGGTTCGTAAACAAACCGCACAAAAAGTTACCCACGAAAACAGAAACTGCAAAAGTATTTTCTCTACAGCTTCTGACAAAATCAAACTGAGATGTAGGACGAGTTTTAATCACAAACCTGAAGAGGAGCCACGTCCAGGGAATTCTCAGAGCTGCTGCTGGTGAGGACTCTCTTCGATGACATGACTGGCAGTCGGGACATAGTCAGCTGAGGACCGAGGACGATGAAACGGTCAGAAAGGAAAAAAATCACAAAAGAGAAAAGATCGTTCTACTGCTGGTTAGATGGCAGAAGAAAGGCGACTAAGACACAAAAAACAAGAATATTTAAGATGTAGAAGCTGCAGCCACACATCAACTGAGTGAAAACTGCTGGAAAATCTAAGCAGTACTCAGGACACAGGCTACCTGGTAAGATAATCCAACTACTCTACAATATTAACTTCTTATCATTTTGATATTCTATGAAAAATTTTACCTTTGTTTATTTCATTCATTTATAGTTTAAAACAAACATGAAACACGTTTTGAATGAAAAGGAGTAGTTTGAAGAAAAGAAATATTGGATAGTATCAAAAAAGAAAATCTAGAAAACAAGTACTGCTTTTAGATTTTTGCATTAAAATCCAAATAACAGTAAATAGTCAAAAATAACATGATATAACGTTAATCACCTAAACACCAAATATTTAGCACAGATAGGATTTAAATATAAGTAATTACTATATCATGTCATAAATAGTTTTTTTACTTTCTTGTCAATCCAAACAAACATGCAGCCAGTTTCTAGAGTTTCTGACCTAGAACCGCAACTCCATTAATTATGAATAAAATCTTTAACTATTAAAACAAATAATAAAAGATTGGATCCTTTTATAGCACCAAAAATAAAAACGAGTAATAATACAGAATTCAAAATGAATTGCTGTTTATATCTGACAGATATTCAACTCACTTAAAATGCTCAAAGTACAGTTTGAGACTAAACACAAAGGTCTGGAAAACCAAATTAGCATAAACAAAAAGAGAAAGTCGAGCTAAATCTAAATAAATGTGTCCAATGCATGGAGAGTTTTTAGGGTGTGTTGCTAACAGAGGAGGCAGAACAAGCTCTTCTGTACGTCATTTTTTTCCCCTTGTAAAAATAATTTAAATTTAGTCCAAACTGGTTACCTCGTCCCGACTAATCCATCTGATTTCAGTGACCAACGTCCGCGTTGTTACTGACGAGAGCTTCTTTTAGCTTAACCTTAAAACTAAAACAATGCTAACTTATGAAACTACGGTATGCAATACTCGTTTAAGCGTGACTTTTAAACCACTACTCAACAGTTGGGATAGTCAAAACAAAATGATCCATTAAGAACAAAATACCTGAAAACAAATCTGTATCTTCACCCACTGTCCCTGTTGATCCGCTGTTTCCGTCCGTTTGAATTTGAAATGCAACTGTTTTGCTGAGCGCTTCGGATTCTCTGCCGTGATTGGCTGACGCAGCGTAAAGTCCGCCCCCTCTCCTGTGTACGTTTGTTATGTGTACCTGCAGGTCCTGGTGGGGCGGGATACACACTGTCTGTACGGTGAACTCCGTGCAAAAGGCAAAAACAGGTGTTTTGCCGAGAAACGCAGGCCTGCCGTGATTTGCACGCCCTGTCGCGGGAGCGCGCATCGCTCTAAACTCTCTCATATTGATGAGGAAACGGACTGAAATCTGACCGAAGAGGAAACTTTTAAAGATATTCGTAATATTATCACGTTTCTTAACCATGTAAGCCCTAAAACGGTGGGTTTTATTTCGCAGATTAATTGAAATAAATACGGTTTTCACACCTTTATTGAGACATATGAGTCGAATGTTTTTCAGTGAGTCTGATGAAAATGTTCTCTGCTGATGGTTTGAAATTCCCCGATTTTTTTTTTAACACCATAACAGCTTAAAGCATTACAAATCAGAGGTCCGTTATGTAGAACATTTTATATCACCCTTAACTGTCTAGTCTATTAATGTAGGAGAGGATGAGTTTTAATTTCTGAGCCTGTCAATATTTCAATCCCTTGTCTTTTGTCCTATTGATATGAAACTTATAGCGGTAACTCAGAGAACAAGTGTGATTAGAAAAGGTGAAATCTCTCTTAACTCTTCATTTTCTATGTTAGCATGTGGATGCATTTTATGGCAAAGCCTATTATTAGCCTGCTAATATTTGCATGACCTCTCTATTTTCCTCAAATATTATCCCATTGTTATAAAACTTATACGAGTAGTTCATAGAACTACTCTGATTACGTAGAAAAAGTTATTTCTCTCTTAACTCTTTATTTCCCCATGTTAGCATGGGGATGCATTTTTTATGGCAAGGCCTATTATTAGCCTGCTAATATTTGCATTCCCTCCATATTTTCCTCAAATATTATCACATTGATATAAAACTCATACCAGTAGTTCATAGAACTAGATTTCACCTTTTGTACATAATCACACTTGTTCTATTGCTGACAACATGCTAACCA
>CAEGAE010016408.1:0-15000 GCA_903067095.1 Girardinus metallicus
TATATATATATATATATATATATATATTTATGAGGGTCCGGATTGAGTGACGTTTTTGATTATACTGTAATTTGTTTGGATGAATCAGCGCTGAAACTAGGTCATTATTCATGGCTGTTTTCAGATGTAAACCTTAAATTTGAGCAGTCGGTGGGCAGTGAGACCCGCTCTGAAAGCATGCAGTACCACAACGCCCCGTCAGGATGGACATTTCTTCCTTTTTCAGCCTCCGGAGCGCAGCGGTGCAGCAGGGGTCCAGGCTGCCCGCCGGAGCCGCTCTCAGCTCCGCCCGCTTCCTGTCTCCGTCCGCAGACGCGTTTTAGCGCATTAAACCCGGCGGCACAAACAGGAGGAGTGGAAGCAGTGGGTGGGCTCTCTGCTGTGTTGTTGTGATTTTTTTCTCCCCTATCCTCTCCTTGTGGGTGGAAAACACTGGTGAGGAGCCACGCCGCCCACTAAACAAGCCCAAACGCGCACCAACTGCTTCCCAACCCGGAGCGGAGCCCCGACACACGGCCGGCTGGGCGGACCAGAGGACGGTGAGTGCTCATGTGTTCACATTTTATCCTGAACCTCAACAAACAAGTTGTCTCTGCGTTGTTTTGCACCCAACGTGACATTTAGTGGCTTTGTCTGCAGACTTTTGCATGTGCATCCTGTTTATTCGCTGGCACGCAGCGCGATGGTTACACTCCAAACATGAAGATGCATTGAGACGCAGTTTTAATCTCTTTGTTTCGTTGCGCTGTCACCTCCGGGTTGCTGTTTTCAGGCTCCTCTTGTTCCTTTGACCAGTTTCCTCCCTGATTGTGGCTCTGATAAGCTTCATCTCTCTTCCGCCACTTTGCAGCCGCCTTCCCCTTCTAAAACAATCAGCTTTTTGTTGTAAAATTGATTTAGATTGGTTATTTCTAATAAGTTTATGCCACAGGGAATATCTGCGATGCTTATCTGAAGATATAAAAGCTTATTTAATGTAAAATCAGCTCATATCTTGGTTTCTGGATCTTCTTCCTGAAATCCCCTTCACTCAGCTACCGGACTCCATCCAATATTTAAGACACTTTAATTCTCAGTCAGAGTAATTGGCTGCAGGATTAGTGTGTTCGGATGAGAGTTTGAGCCCCTTTCGGTCCTTGTTCTACAAGCTGTAAACCTTTACTGCTTGCTGAGCACTTTTCCTCTTTCCTTTGTGTCCCTCTGGAGGCGACAGTCAGCAGGTTGCTCTCTGTCAGATGGAGTAGCTGCTCGGTTGTTTGGACAAGATGTGCTGTTTGAAGATTGAGGTCAGTGGCGCAAAAAGTGCGGATGCTCTATATGCGACGAATAAGGGCGCCATGCTAGAGGGGGCGCCAAAATATGGCGGAATAACTAGTTCTAGTTTGCATTTTCTGTATTTGTTCAATCCAGATAAATAATTTAGCTTCTGATTTCCGACAAATATCTCTTTATGCCTCCAGCAGTGGGAATATTATACTAAACTCTTAGACTTTTATGCCTTTTTTCATAATTTTGTCTCAAATTTCAAGCTTTGCACAACCACAGAATTGAAGCTTAAGCAACTTTTTCTGCAAAATAGTTCAAATTTAATCAGGTTGGTGGAGAGCGTCTTCCAACAGGATTTTTTAAGTTTCAGATTCTCCTATTGAATTCTGGTTTAGACTTTGACTAGGACATCTAACGCATGAATACAATTTGATATGAACCATCTGTTGTACCTCTGGCTGCATGTTGAGGGTGGGTGTGTTGCTGGAAGGTGAACCTCCACCCCAATTTCAAATCATATGAGCCTGTAAGGGTTAATTCATATGAGGCTGGTTTAGTTTACTTTAACCAAACTCCAGTCTGTTTGTCTAGAAAGTCCGGTTTGTTTGTGGAGGTGTGAACTCTGGTCCGCCTACAACCCCAGGTCTCGATTTGGTTGTGGTGAACACTGAATGCATTTGTGAATGCCAGGTGCACTGACTGTTTCAAAGGCAGGAAGTGGACTACAATGCAGGGCATTGTGGATAAATACAATCAAAACAAATGCTAGAGTCTAGCGCTAGGGGCAGAAACGGCTTGAGGCTTTTTACCAAACACAAAAAAAGAAATCCTCCAATCACTAAAATCTATCTCCATTTTTGTTTACACTTTGTTAAGAAGGAAGTTGCGCTCAGTGTCTTCTGCAGAGGTTTTCATGTTGTTTCCTTCAGTGGTTCTGGGTGCAGCGCCTCCACAGGCGAGGAGGCGAACAGGTTTTTGATTTGACTCAGTGCAGTGAGAAAACAAACTGCAGCATCTGAAATGTAACAAATGTTGCAACTTTGGTCCCAAATCAAACTGAATCCACTTGGCTACCAGGAGGAAAACAATGTTCTTACAGGATATTTCATTTTATCTCAATGTGGGTGTGGTGTATTCAAATTGAGTGGCTGTATTAGTTTGATATGCAGGCTGCAGACCACGTTCTTTTATACGTTTGCTATGGCAAATCTTCTATCAGAATTTCATCTGCATTGTGGCTGAGATTAATTTACAAACTTGTGAACTCTAGTTACTAAATGGGTCATTTTAGCAATTTTACCTTGTTTTTTTTTTCATAACAAGTGGTGGCAAGGCAATAAATTTAGTGGTTTGCAATGAAAGGTATGAAAATGTTTTAAGGATCTAAAAAGGTCTAGCAATTAATCATGATTAATCAATTATTGATATAATTGTCAACTAATTTAGTAATCCATTTATCGTTAGCTGGACGTTGCAGACTAAAAAAAAGCATTTTTTCCTGAAAGAACAACCCATTCAGACCAGTAAATAATCCAAAACTGTACAAAATATATAAACATTTTGCATTTAAGATGAAAACAATCCTTTTAAAACCGTAGTTTTAGCTTCACATTTTTCAAATTCAGTAAAAAAAAAAAAAATCACCTATGAAGCAGCTTTTGCTGTCCAATTACTAATCAGTTAATCAAAAGAATATTCAACAGTATGGTATATTGATGTTAGCAGGATTTTTTAGCTGCATCATTTGCTATCAAGTATTCACTGAAGAAATGCTGTTATTGCATTTTGCAACAAAATGTTTCATTTCTTATTTAAAAAAAAAATTGATTTACTTGTTTAGTTGCATCTTCTAATGTATTTCTAATACTGCATAAAAAAAGGCTTGAGTGGTTAAATGAAAAACCAGCAGAATGTGCCCCCCATTTTTTATCAGATTAATTGATTAATCGTCAGAATAATCGATTAATTGTTAGTCATAAGGTGTTTTTGTAAAGAAAAGCAACATTTGAGCTCCAACATCAGGCTGATAAAGAAGCTGCTGTACTGAATTTTCTTTTAAAGTCATTTGTTGTCTGGATCTTTGTTGCATTTCTCCCAGTTGGACTTAATGGATTCCGCTTCACATCAACACCATTTACCTGCTTCAGTACTCTGTTATCGACAATCAATAATCTATAGGAGAAATCTGCTGCTACACACAGAGTCTTTGTTTCCAAATGAACTTCCTAATTTTCCTTTACATCATGATTCTGCTAGAAAACACAAGCAACATGCAGTAGATTTTTGCCGCCCTCATCCAGGCTCTTCCTTTATTTTCATGTCAGTCTCTGAAACGCTCCTGATTATGCAGATCTACAGGATTCTGAACCCTCAGGAGGAATATGTCGCTTAATATCGCCCACACTTAAAGGTATTTGCTTTATCTCACTGCTGCCTGACTTGTGTGAGGAGCCAGAGGATATAAAGGCAAACATTGCCTTTAAATTTTATTAAGGAGCCAAGTTGAAGATGCGTTCGCTGCTTTAAATTTCTCCCACTGAGGTTAACCTGTCCTGGCATCTCACCCACCTGTGTTTCTGTTTTTGTTAGTTTTCTGTCTCTGTTGGATAATCAGGAAGATTCAGTTTTATTGTGGTAGAAAAAAAAAACAAGATTTTGGCTTCTGAAATTGTATTACACTGAAAAATATATTAATTTTTAATCAGATTAATCGTGACTAATCGATTATTCAAATAATCGTCAACTAATTTAGCAAACGATTAATCATTAACTGAGGTGTTCAGACTCAAAAAAGGCCATTTGTTCAGCAAACAACATATTCAGAGTGGTAGTTGAGCCAAAAACGTACAAAAATACATACATTTAGTGATTAAAAGAAATGTATTCTTTCTATGTGAATCTGTTCACATTTAACTGGACAAATAAAAACTAAGCAGAATGTTGCAATTTTTTACTTTTTACTTTTTTTAATCTAAAAATCACTGCTTCCTGTTTTTGTCAATTGTTGACTGTGTTTGTGTTCTATGACTTTATATTATTTTGTGTTTTTATGATTTAATACACTTTAACTGCCTTGTTGCTGAAATGTGATTTGCCAATGATTAATTGATTGATTGATTGATTGATTGATAAAATGGCCTTAATACAGCATCGTATGAAACACAACCAGACTCATTAATAATTTATTTTGTATTTGTTTTTGCCACCATGTCATTTGAAATCTGGGGTTTCAGTTTTACATTACCACTACATCGTCGTTGTCTGGCAGTGCTACAGCGCCACCAGTTGGCGTGGCGGACCTTCTACACCATTTGAGTGCCGTTTTAGTTAAAACCGCGTTTGTTTCTGTGTGAACAGAAGCTGCAGGAAGGTTTTTTGATGTCCGATTTCCATTTGAATTTGTCAGGATTTAGTTTCTGCCCTCTACTGCTTGTTGCGTTAACCTTTCTGGGCCCTTCAGTTCACTCCTCCTTGCTCGCCATACATCATTTCCTGCTTTATTCTCTCCTTGTTTTACAGAAGTCCTCCTCCTCCTCAGTCTCCTTCATTAATTTCTCCTCTCCCAGGATGCTGGCAGGTCCACTTCCACCTTCCTCTGGTGATTCATTTGCATCTCAGCTCCACACGGCTGCCCAAGTGTTTTCTGGGAGTCAGGTGGCTAATTGGTTCCCATCTGTTGGGAGAAAACGGCCTTTACGGTTTCTTGGGTGATTTCTGTCAAGAGTTTTTAGCATATTGATTGAGTTTGTTTCCTCTCTATCCAGATTTAATCCCATTTCTCCCTGGAGTGTTTATCTTTTTTCCGGTTTTAGTTAAAGGTTTGAACATCCCTAGTGGGGTCGGGAAAGGTTTGGACATTTCTTGGTTATTTTACAGCATCTTAAGTCTTTGTTTCTCTTATCTAAGTTGTTGCTTGTGTGTTTTTATGGTTGTTTTGAGCTTACGAGAGCAAAAAAAGTCACGTACCTTCCCTCCGCTGTGTTTAATAATTTCACAATCCTTATCTGCGCTGCGAGTTTCGCTCTTTGTGAAGATAAGGTGGAGAGAAGGAAGTTGTTTAGTCTCGCTCAAACCCAGCAGACCAAAACAGGAAGTGACAGGAAACCCTGAGTCGGTGCATGTGCAGCAGACAGCCAGAATGACTAGAGACAAATTCTCACGACGGATGTTAAACAAGAAAGTCAGTATTTACAGTGTTGACTCTTAGCTTTGCAGAACAATTCATGCTTGTTGAAAATGTTCATATTTTGCCATGTTGCAACATCAATTGTCAGTGTGTGGAGGATCAATTATTCTGACGATTAATCGATTAATCGGATAAAAAAAATGGCCTTTTTAAAAGCGATATTAGAAATACATTAAAGTATGCTAATAAACAAATGATTCACTTCTGTATTCAAATAATTTTATTGCCTAAAATGCACTCGTTTAGTAAATCTGAACAAGGTGAAGCTTTAACTGCTTTGCAAGAAGATTTGGGTGAAACACTTTTACAGACAAAAGTGTTTTTCTCTTAAATGCAAAAGATAAATGCTTTAAAATTCTCCTGCTGAGGTTAACCTGTCCTGGCATCTGATCCACCTGTGTTTCTGTTTTCTGTCTCTGTTGGATAATGAGGAAGATTCAGTCTTACTGTGGTAGAAAAAAAACAAGATTTTGACTTCAGAAATTGTGTTACACTGAAAAACATTTCACTGTCTAATCAGATTAATCGTGATTAATAGATTGTTGATGTAATCGTCAACTGATTTAGCTACCTATTAATCGTTAACTGGGATACACAGACTCAAAAAAAGGCAATTTTCTGAAAGACCAACATATTGAAAGCACCAGAAATACAGACTTTTTGCCTTTAAAATAAAAATCCCTTCTTTGTCTGTAAATCTGTTCTACCCAGAACTCATAAGGTGACAGTTTTAGCTTCACCTGGTTCAAATTCTGTAAATGCAAAATGTATATTTTTCAATAGAGTTTTGGCTTAACTACTAATCTGACTGTGTTGTTTTTTCAGAGGCTGTCAACAGTTAATCGATTACTAAATTAGTTGACGATTAATCGTTTGAGTCGTATCTGCAGGCAACTTTGCTCCCAACTATTCCACCATTCAGCTGGTTTTTAATAACTGGTTAAATTTATTATTATTATTTAATTTTTTTTTTCAGTTTTTCAGTTTTTTATGGAATAATTGCATTAATTTTCCACAACAGTACGACACTAAAGGTACCAGTAATATTTTTTAGAGCTTTTGTTTTACATTATTGTCCACAAATGTCAACATTCGATAGGAAAAACTGTGTTTATTTTGTTTTTTTTTTTATTTTTTTTTATTTTTTTAAACAGATATAAATGCACTGAATTGTACATGTATTGTCTGATAACTCTGCACCAGTGTAGCTCACTTACACACACCAAAAGCTTCACAACCAACATGTAAAAACAACTTTAATACAGTTGTGCTATTAGGAGCATAACAGCCAATTAAAAAAAAAACATAATAAAGAAACTGAAACTATAACAATAACACATTTTTCTGGATGATAAAGAAATTAGTCCCAGAAATTATTGTGATAAAATACGATATTGTTGTTTTGAGACCATTTTTAAGTAATAATGGCATAATAATAATGGAAAAACACATTCTAAAAGATCAATAAACCTTAAATTTTAATGAATGTTTATCACTGGAACGGGACCATATTTTAAATATCCAGAATAAATAAACAAAACAACAGAAAAAACTAATAAAATGAATTATAAATGAAAGACCAAAACACCAGACTGAAGAGTTTTGATTGGGAAAAGAAAAAAGATAAATCACACAAATAGAAATTATTGAGTTTGTTTTAACTTATCATTCAATTAATCAATCAATTGATTTATTGTGACAGGCTGAACTGAAACAGGCAAAATCAAACTCTAACAAGCCTTACAAAAGGAGAGAAATGCAATTTGGAATTTGAAATATAATGTAAAACAAATAACAAAATATAGAATTAGACTGTCAATGTCAGGACCGATACAGATATTGATTTTGGATCGGTTTATCTCTAAATTCAAGATATTTGTACTAGAAACTAGACTAAAACTACTTGGTAAGGTTTTGTGTTTTTGCAGTGCAACGACTTTGTTCAGCTTTACATTCCCAACTTCTCTCCTCTAACGGATTGTGAAAGCAAGGTAAATGATTTGCCTCCGACAATACGCCACGCATTAGCCCTCACCATTCGTCACTGTTTACAATCCACCCAGCAAGCGGAAAATAACGGCATCCATCATCAGCAGAGACGCTTCCCTCTAAACAACAGGGCCACCGGGAGCGACGGTGATGGATTCAGATTGGATCCTTTTCAGGAATTCCTCGTCACAGGTTCCCTGCGTTCATCAGAAATAGAGTCGTTAAGGCCCGATGGATGCGGCTCTGCATACGCGCTCGGGCCATTTAGGATTACAGAGGCTGCATGGAGAGCTGGGGAGCAGGAATGAGAAAACAGGAAGTGGTAGCTGCCTTTCGTAGGCTGTTAGGTGCAGTTTTACAGAAAGTGTCTCAGTTTTTGGGAGTTTTTTTATAAACCTCGTCTTTACCTTATTGCTCCGCGTTTCTGTCTCTCTCTCATGGGAAATTAAATTTCTCCAAGTAATGCAGCGCTGAGTTTCAGACTCTCTCTGTGGATCACAGAAGGTCAGCTGGACGGCACGAATATTTCACTTTTTTTTTTTGCAAATAAAAACCTGAAAAGTGTGGCATGCCTTTGAGTGTATACTTTGTAGAATCACCTTTCGCTGCAGTTATAACTGCCAGATTTTCAGTGATTTTTTTTAAAACTTACTTTGTTTTTTTTCTATGCAAAAACACAAAATATTATCAATTATTTTTGTTTAGTTTCTAGTGCAAATATCTTCATTCTCTTGAAATAAGACAAAACTAACTTACAAGTAACGTTTCGGCAAGATATCGGAGCTTGTTTTAAGTAAATCATTTCTTAATATTGATACAAAAAAATGCAAATTTGACTGCCAGATTATTTCACGTATAATAATAAATTTTCCCATGTTATAAGTGAAATATTCAGCCAGTGGAACTTGTATTTTTTAAAATCATTATTAAGGAATTATTGACTTTAAACAAGCTCCTATATCTTGCTGAAAAGTTACTTGTAAGCTAGTTTTGTCTTATTTCAAATGTAATAAGATGCTTTCACTGAAAACTAGACAACATATAAAATCTAACAACGTTACAATGAAACAGCTTAAATTTTAGCACATCCAGACTTATTGTTTTTTTTATTAATATGTGTTTTTCTATTTGGTTGATGAAACCACTGACTCCTTCATTAGAAGACGATTCTGTTTGCGGTTACCATGGAGTGATTTAATAAGGCATTCATAAACGTTTCCCAAAATGTCTGAGCGAAGACGGCGCTTCCAGAGTTACAGTCTAATGATCCGGGGATGATTGACGATCGGTTTGAAGGTGTGCGTCGCTAAGCAGCAGGATCAGGTGATGATCCATGGGATTTATATCTGAACCAGGTGTGAACTCTGATTGATGTTTGGTATTTCAGACTGCGTTAGAAAACCTGTGAAGGTCTTCGTCATACAACATGGCCCTGCAGCCGTTCACTTGACCTCTTAACCTTTAATGGACTCCAGGCAAACGCTCACCACTTAGCTTTGCTTTACAGGTCTGAGCAAATTCTGACCATCTGCTTTATGGTTGAGACAAAAGTTCATCTTCCTCGTCATGTCGCAGTTTGATCGGGCATCAACTAGACACCTGACCCACTTATCTTTTATCCCAACATCTGGAGCTGTCTGCCTCGCCTCAGCGGCACACACAGGCCTTCATTATTTATCACGACTTCCCACAGTCGGTTACAGCTTCTCTTCATGAAATCATCAGAGAAAATGACTGCCGCCGCAGCGGCAGCACATCACGGCTTTTATGGAAGCGTTCAGACACAAAGACTTTTTTATAATCGTTTGATCCGTATCATATGACGGCATATTAGGGCCGTTGCAGATGGAAAACAAAGAGATGGGGTAAATTTCCGTCAAAAAAAAATCATGCATTTGAGATTAATCCCAGAAATGTTCAGGGAAAACTTGAACATTTCAGAGTTTGAAAAATCTCAAATTTCCAAGTAGAAAAAAACCTCAAATTTTGAGATTAATGTCAGGAATTTTATAGAAAGAAACATGGAAATTTCTGAAAACAAAGTTGAAAATTTGCAAAAAAAAGAAACAAAATACTACATTTAAGGATTCATCTCAGAAATTTTCTAGAAAAAATTTGGAAATTTCTCTGTTCAAAAAGTAGAAAATTTGCAAGAAAAAACCCCTCATAATTTGAGATTAATATTGAAAATTTCCTCTAAAAACAAACAAAAAAACCCCCTGGAGATTTCAAATTCACATTCTGAAAGTTTTTTACATTTGAAACTCAGATATTTCCATGTTTTCTCAAGAAAATTTCTGAGATCTTATAGTTAAATATAATTTTCTCCTAAGTTTTTGACATCTTTTCAGACATTTCTGTTTTTTTTTTTTTTTTTTTTTTTTACCATTTTTTGATGCAACGACCTCCAAAATTTCCATGTTTCTTTTTGAATTTTTTTCAGATTAATGTCAACATGTCTGAGTGAAAAGACTAGAAGTGGGTTTTGGGGAAAAATAATTGGATTTGCGTCGCATTTTCCAGATGTCGCCCAAGTTACATAATCTGACCCGTAACTAACAGATCGGATCATTTTGGCGAAAACGGCTCTGGAGTTTCATTGTCGTCTGTTTTGACGCTAGCTAGCTGGCGGCGCTGGAGCTCTCCGTTATCCACTCACTATATTAAAAACTTTACTTCTAACTGTTTAGCCTGAATAAACTCTCTTTATGGTTAAAGTTTAGAAAACTGGATAAAAATACACCCTTTCACACATGGTTTCATTTCATAGATTTTACTCATTCTTCCAAACCCGTTTGGCTGTTAGTCTGTGAAGCTATTACAAAATTGATCCATTTATTTTCAGCAGAAATATGCAACTACATATCTGTGTAATGACCTCAGCATTGCAGCCTGATAACAATGGTGTACTGGAACAATCCCAACTCTATTAACAACACCGACTTATTTTTTTACTGAGCCAATGCCTCTTCTCCTACTCAAAGCTGAGCATTATGTCCCGGTAAGGAGATTTGCATTAAATTGTGGTTATGTCACAGCGGAAAGAGTGGTGGAAATCATTGGTATATATTTCAGGATGACCTCAGCTTTTTTGAGAGGACGTTTTGTAGAAAAGTATGAGTCACAACACACCTGCTGTCACTGCCGCTGCTTCATTTTCAGCGTTAGAGAGCAGGAACCCAGAGGGGTGTGGTGTGACGGAGGTGAGCCGCAGCGAGGTGGAAGTGAGGATGAGTAATCAGGAAAAGTTTAGACGAAGGGCAGATGAAAGGCAGACAAGCTCTTTGACTTTTATTTAAATTTATTTGAAGCACAGCATAAAATCGGAATATCTGGATGTCTTAAAGTTTTAAAAACATGTTTTCTGATGTTTTTGAGACGCTCACCTTTAGTATTTGTAAATGTTATTTTTTGTACAGAATTCTCTTTTTGATTTTTACTCTTGTATTATTGTTCAATTTGGTCATTTCTGTTTGAATATCAGTTATTTTTGTTTTGTATATGTTTTTTATTTGCTAAAGATATGTTTTTGTGTATTTGGCTCGCTAGCATTGTTTCTAGTTAGCTTTGTTTCTATCTAGAAAGCTAGTTTTGTTACTAGGTAGACAGCTAGCTAGCTTTGTTGCTAATTTTGTTGCTAGCTGGATTACTTTGTAGTTTTGTTGCTACCTAAATAGCTAGCTTTATTGCTAGCTAGTTAGTTAGCTTTGTTTCTGTCTAGATAGAAACAAACAAACCAGCTAGGTTGATAGGTTTTTTGTTTTGTTTCTAGCTAGATTGCTGGCTTTGTAGCTAGCTAACTAGCTAAAAGCACTAGTTCAGATTACTTCACTTATTACAAAATATTTTTTTTCCATGTTATGAGTGAAATTATCTGCCAGTGAAACTAGTATTTTTTTCATTAATATTATGGAATTATTGACTTGAAACAAACTGAATGGCTTCTTGTAAGTCAGTTAGTTTATCTTATTTCAAGTGTACTAAGATATTTTCACTAGAAACTAGAACAAAAATAGTTTTTTAAAATCTGCTTTTGTTTTTAACTTTTCTTGTTTGTCATTTTTGTGTATCTGGCAGATACAGTTAGCGGATGTTAGCTACGTCCGCTAACATCAATGGACGACAAAGCCACTTTGGCCCATTGGGGGTTAATTTTTGCTTCAAAATAGCGATGTGATTGGACGCTGGAAAAGACTATTGTTGTGTTCAAGTTGTGCTAAAGGAGTTAGCTTATCAGCAAAGCTATTCAAGCCTAAAATAGCATCTCAGTGCTAAACATGTGGCATCAGCACATACAGTATATCTATTTATTCAATAATTTAGTAGGATAAAGTCTTTTAGAATTGAAAATGTTGCTTATTTTGTCAACATTGTCACAAAATGCATGATTACATATAGACACTATACTTATTTTTATGTGTATCCGTGCCGTTGTTCTCTTCCCTTTTACCACTTATCTTTTATTTCACTACTTCATATTTCCAGCCGGGTCTTTGTGAGCTTCGTCTATTTGCTCCATAATAAAGACATAGTGTCTCTGGATTTACCGCTGCTCAGCGCTGCCAGTGATTCTGTCCCCCGCTGTCAGATTTATACACTTGGCATTCGTTCCACAGATCATTGCTGGACATAAAACAAGCGACGGGTACCGAGGATGTAAGAGGAGAAGGTGTTAAGATGAAGAATTTTTCTCTTACATTTTCATCCGGAACATGATTGCTGCATGTAGAGCAGATTTAAAAAGCAGTTTTTCTAACAGGGATCCTTCAGTTGTGTGTCTCTTTCAGCACTGAAGAGGTTTTTCTGACTTTACCTTTGTTGTTTTTGCTCTACTTGGTATTTGGTCTGAATCAGCACACCAACAAGATGACAAACCGGGCCGCGCTGCGTCCCCTTCTGCTACATTAGGCGCCTCAGTGGCTGTGGATTTCCATGGAGGCCGGCGCTGTCTCGCCAAGCACCTTGCTGGCGGGGAGGTTGACGGCAGCATGTGGCACCAGTTGACCCCTTTGAGGCGCTTTAATTAACCCACACAAAGAAACACACAGATTCAGCTACATGTGGGCTGCAGAAAACGTTTAGCTAGGACGCACTGGGATAAGAACCTGGGCCGATTTCTGATATTATTTTATTGAGTATTGTACGGCTGAGCAACAAATCAATTTCATAGCTTTCGTAGTTCAGAGTGATGTCAGCGCGCCCAGACAAGCTTCTATTTATCACACTTTGAATTCAGGTCAGCTCTGTGACGAAATATAACGGCCAGATTTTATGTTTTAATTGCAAAAATGAATTCATAATTACGGAAGAGGATCAGTGTCACTGAAAGAAACATAATTCAGACTTTCCTCAGAATTCTGATTTTATAATCTCAGAGTTTTGATTTATTTCAAAAATAAATCAGAATTCATTTTAATTTATTTGATTAAAGTCGAATTTCGTAATTATGACTTTTTCTCACAATTATGACTTTTTCTGAAAATATTGATTTCTCAGAATTAATTTTTTCCCTCATAATTAACTTTTTTCTCAGAATTCTGACTTTTTTTTTGCAGAAATTTTATTCTCAGAATTTTGAGAAAAGTCAAAAACTCTTTATTTTTGGACCATAACCCATTCCCATGCATAAAGCTACAATAGTACAGAACAATGTGAGAATAAAGACATAACATTAGGAGAATGAAGTAGTAATTTTCTGAAAATTCGAACATAAAAAATTTATGACTTTTTTAGTTAAATTGACTTTTCTTGTAATTTATAGACGTTCTTTTTATTTGTTTCCCTTGATTGAAGTGAACCAACAACTAACCGGATAAAAAGTGCAGCTAATGTTGTCATTCGTCAACATTTCCATCTGTTTTCCACATCCAGGCGTCACCGTTTGGTGTTTATCTTCTGTATTTGATGTT
Source organism: Girardinus metallicus (assembly GCA_903067095.1). Taxonomy (NCBI): domain Eukaryota; kingdom Metazoa; phylum Chordata; class Actinopteri; order Cyprinodontiformes; family Poeciliidae; genus Girardinus; species Girardinus metallicus. The sequence goes on from CAEGAE010016408.1 coordinate 13,351, forward strand.
CCGCCCCTCCTCGATCCTGTTTGCAGCTTTTCTCAAACCCCCGGTTTGTTTGAAGGACTTTTCAGCTGTTTGCTGAGCTCTAATGAATCCATGCAGAGCATAATCCTCAGATCTGGATCTGAAGCACATTTCACATCCACGTCAAACCCAGTTGTCTAAGTTAAAGCGCTAAACTTTTCATTGATGTCTCGTTCTTTGCTGTAAACGCCGTCCTGTCCGTCTCTTTGGGTGTTCCTCCACTTCCTCCTTCGTCTTTGTCTTAATGGGACAGCTGATTGTTTTCCTCCTCGTGAGCATGTTTCCACACAATTTGAATTAATTGGATTGTAAATTGATCCCACTTAGGAGCTCAGACCCTGGAAGCCGGAGCATCGGCTGCATACAGCAGTTTAATCTGAATGCTAAATGTTATTAAAAGCCTCCACTGCTTCCTCTGTGTAGGACAGTGTGTACCTGGTAATGAGAAAAGAGCCCCACGGGCCTGTTGCTCTCATTGTGCGCCAGCATGGTATAATTCAGTAATTAATTGCCTTAGTGCCTGGATGGCGCTGTAATGGTTGGAAGATAAATAACACGACCTGCTGGTTCTGGGTCCATACGAAGATTTCCGAACCTAAAAGGAAAGAAGCGGGACTCGGACTCGGACCGTAATGTTTTCATGATGAGAAGAGAAGCTGCAGGCCGGTGACGCACAAATTCAGTTTGAAATAAATCGCTGTCTGAATTTAAGTTCAAAGATTATTTGCGTTATTGATCAGTTTTTTTTTTTCTTTTGCCTGAAATCATTTCGTGCAAAGTGGAGAGAAAATCCGAAAAAGAAGAATTGGTGAACACACACATGACGACTCAGCGGAAAATTGGCAACATCTCAATTACAACTGAAACGATTAATCTGATTGATTATGATTAATCGATGATTTAAATAACTGTAAACTACTTTAGTAATCAATTAATCATCAGAATAAGCAATTAAAGACTAAACCAACTTAAAAGTAACATTTTAGCAAGATATAGGAGTTTGTTTTAGGTCAATAATGTCTTAATATTGATAAAAAGTTCTAGTTCCACTGGCTGATTATTTCACTGATAAAATCGGAACAATGTCTTATTATAAGTAGAAATAATCTGTCAGTAGAACTAGAACTTTTTCATTATTGACTTAAAACAAGCTCATATTTCTTGCTAAAAAGTTGCTCGTAAGTTGGTTGTCTTATTCCAAGTGTACTAAGATATTTGCACTAAACTGAACCAAAGTATTTGGTCCGATTTTGTGTTTTTGCAGTGAAGTGGTTGTGAGTTTCCACCTTTGCTCTCCCAATAAGTTGCCTGAGAAAAATTAACACAGCCAGGAAAGTGAGTCGTGACGCACCTACAGACCTGCCAAACACCAAGTAACGGTTTCTGTCGGCCGCAACAACGACCCGTCTTCGGTCATAACAGGATGTAATGATGGCCGACCCTTTCCGGTCCCAAACCTGGACAGTCTGTGCCAAGAACTCCTGGAAACCCGTAGCTATTGTTCTGCTTCCCAGGCTGATGGATGTCAGTATCTGGTTCTCATTTGTTCTTTAAAACTGATCAGCTGGGTGTGAGGCGTTGCTTTTTTTTTTTAGCCTGATTTTCCAGATCTGGCCCTGGGCTCCGGGTGCT
>CAEGAE010016408.1:20000-78881 GCA_903067095.1 Girardinus metallicus
GTGCAGCGGTAAAACCAGCTGACCAAACATTCTGGTACTCTGCTGGGGTTGCTAGGTAATGGGCGGAACTCTGCTGGGGTTGCTAGGTAACGGGCGGAACTCTGCTGGGGTTGCTAGGTAACAGGGAAGTGCCTGCTGATTTGTGACGTCACATTCCGGAGGTTTGTGAAACATCTCGTTCCAAAAAAAGATTTTCTTATTGAAAACTGGGTGGGTTTTTTTTCTGTTTTGTTTTTTTTTTTTAAGTTTTTGGACTGTTTTTAGAAGCAGTAGAAATCAAAATGGAAGTATAAAAACATGCAAAATGTGAATTTTGTATAATATGTCCATTTAAAGTTTTCACTTTGAAATAAAAGGGCTTTAAAAAATTTATTTTTAAATTCCAAATTTCCTCAATCATGATTGATTCCTAAAAGAAATAAAAAGGCTAAAACATCCAGGTGGTGAATACTTTTTACAGGAACAATTTTTAACAAACAACAGGATTCTGCTGGTGTGATTAACAGTCTCTGGTTTTTATTTCTGCACTACAGAGTGTAAAGTAAATGTGGTTGTGTGTCTCCATGTGTTTTCTCCACCTAAAAGCTCGATCCGTGTTTTGATGCTGTGGGCTTTATCGCCGCCCTGGTGACTGAAAGGCATCTGCTGTCCTGACACTCGATGCCAAGCTGCTGATTTATGACCTCTGTAGCGCCGACTCTCCCATCTGTTTGTGTTCGAGGAGGTTTTTTTTTACGTGCTCGGATGATTTGCAGCGTTTCGGATCAACCCCAGTAAAACAGCTGATTTCCTGGAGGCGGTTCGCCGCTCTTCTTCCTTTATTTCTTCCTGGCATTGATTAACTCTGCGGGCGTCTTCAGAGCTTGTTAGTCTGTCAATTTTCTCACCAACTGCTGGAGTCATTAACATTTAGGGTTACTGTGCAAAAATGCCTCAGCAGGTGTTACTGCTGCTCATTTCTCTCTGCACACCTGTGCTGCTGTCAGATATGGAAGTGTGACGGAAAGATGCAAGAAAAACAAAACAAACCTGGAGCCGGTGCAGCTGCTGGCAGGAAACTCCTAACTTTAAAGTTACGCTGGGTAAATAATTTCCACATTAAGGATGGACGATATGGACTTAAAGTTTTATCACAATATTTTGTGTGCATACTTAAAAAGTCCAAAGAATACTTACTTACACTTATTTAGCAACTCAGAACAGGGATTAGAACAAACTTAGAACTTAGAATCCAGAAAAACTACGTTTTAGATTCCTTTCTTCCAACCCAGGAAAGGAATTAGACCAGAACAGGAGCATCTAGTTTACATACTATAGGTCAACATTAGATTATTTTTCTTCTTTTGCTCTTTAAATTGGTTTAATTCCTGTGAAGCACTTTGTATTGCCTTGTTGCTGAAAATGTGCTACATAAATAAACTTACCTTTACCTTTACTGTTATGCCATTTTTAGGTAACTGTGTGGTTCTGGCTGCATTACACAGAAATAATAGCCACACAAATAAAGATACTGCTTTGGAAAAAACATTCCTGTTGTTTGTTGATATTTATGGATACGTTCATTGAAAAAACAGTGGAGAAAATGGTAAAAACTAACAATCCGGACAACATGGGGGGTTAATTAAAACATCATTTTTGGAATTTATTGTGACAAAGATAAACACAAAATCTTATCAAGTATTTTTGTCTGTATTCTAGTGCAAATATCTTCATGCACTTGAAATAAGACAAAGCTAACTTTGTTTTCACCAAGACATAAGAGTTTGTTTTCAGTAAATAATTTCTAAGCTTCTTACCTCCGCTTCCCAACTCTGGATAAGCGGAAGGAAATGGATGGATGGAATTTCTAAGTAATTGGTAATATATGTAAACAGTGACTAAAGATGAGTTTGGTTTCCGTGAACCACAAAGCGAATGAAACTCTGTAAAATCCTCCTGTTGTGTGTTCATGTTGCCTGGTATCTGCGGGTTGCAGGGCGAAGTGTCGTGTTTCCGCTGCAGCTTCCTGCAGCGACGCAGCGGCTGGCTGACTATTGTGAGGCGGTTCCATTAGAGATACCTTGAAAGCATGCGAGCAAATGTACCGTGTTTAGCCTCCAGAGATGTTTCTGAAGGTCAGACATGTCAGCTGTGTTTGCACAGTGTTTGTGTGTTTAATGTTTGACATTTCTTTCTTTGTCCGGCTCTCTCGGCGGCGCAGCTCTGGTCTCGTGTGCAAAGAGCTTCAAAGAGAGATGATGCTGCAGGCGGATAATCACAGGTTCGTCTGGGACGCCGACCCTGTGGTGTTTGCTCAGGTGGAAGTGGAGGAAGAGAGAAACTGGGCTTACAGCACAAAAATTAGCCAATAGACCGTCTGATTTTGTGCAATTGATCTTTTTTCACACTACAAAAACAAAGTATTTTTGTTAGTTTCTAATGCAAATATCTTGAAATAAGACAAAACTAACTTAGAAGTGACTTTTCAGAAGGAAATATGAGCTTGTTATAAGTCAGTTATTTCTTAGTATTAATAAAAAAAAGTTCTAGTTCCACGGACAGATTATTTCAACGTATATAAAAAAAACATTTTTCCTGTGTTATAAGTTAAATAATCTGCCAGGGGAGCTTCAACATTTACAATTACTAAATTAATTGACAATGATTTTAGTAATCATTCAATTACAGTTAATCTGATTGTTTCAGCCCTAAAATATATTCACCAGAAAACAAGCAAAGCATCAAGCAGGAAGTGACTGATTTTCAGCCTCTGAGTCACGATTGATTTCTCTGATTAATGCGTTTGGTTCGGCTGCGGCCTGAAGCCATCAGTTACATTTAACTCTAATTAAACGGGTCATTAGGGAAACTCTGACAGCGCCAGTCGCTGAGCTTTATTCGGTTTGAAATGTTTCAGGAAGTTTCTGTTGTTTTGTTGTCTTGGAGACGTTGGTGGAGATTAACTGGAGGTTTAAGCTCTAAAAGCCGGTCGTTCAATCCTGCCAATCATTCTGAGGATTAGGGCCACTAAAAAAACCTAAATAATAATTCTCACATCAATATCAGAATTTTGACTTCAACTGCACAATTCTGATTTGGAACTCGGGATTCTGACTTTATTCTCAGAATTTGGACTTTCTCAGAATTCCAGTTTTTTCCCTCAGAATTTTTACTTTAATTGCACAATTCAGACTTTTTTTCCCCGTAATTCTAACTTTATTTTCCTCAGAATTCAGACTATAATCTCACAACTTGGACTTTTATTTCAGAAATCAGACATCTTCAGAATTCTGACTTTAATCTCAGAATTCAAAGATTTTTTAGAATTTTGACTTTAATCTCAGAAGATTAAAACCAGGAATTCTGAGAATAAAGTCAAAAATGTGTCTTTTAATTTAGTGTCCCTAACCCCCTTCCATAGTTTTCCCTCACAATTCCCAAGTGAAAGACGCAGGACCCAGACTGCATCCTGTCCTTCTTGGATTAAGGTGGGATTAAGCGCAGCAGATGACCTGGACACGCTGACGGAACCAAACGGCAGTAATGAGCAACACCTGATGCCGCGGCATCAACTCGCCGTCCGGCTTTAATCCTGACAAATCGCCGCCCCGGCTCCTCCGCTCATCCTGTCTTATCTGCCTCACCTGCAGATTCTGCAATCCATACCCTCCGCTGCAGCGCTCGTTATCTAAAGCGAGCGTTGATGGGGTGCGCTTGATTTCTTCTCTGCGTGAGCTGGCCGGGCGCAGGGGGGCGGGCGGGGCGGTTCCTGTGTGACTCGGGTCCCGGAGGTGAGCAGCTTCTGCTTCAGGTGTTCATGCAGAAAAGGAAGAGCAGCATGAACACCGGGATGATTGTCAACACAGACAGACCATCAGCAGGAGAGAAAATATGCAGAAATATGAAAGATGGTCACCATGGCAACGTGTGAGGAATAACAACAAGTGTTGGTCTGAAAAATGAGACTTTCAGGTTAAAATTATCTTCAGTTTATTCTAAACTCTAGAAAAGATTTATAAGGTTTTAATGAATCCACCCATTTCTGTCTTTTCTTCTTTTCCTCCTTCTCTCCTTCCTTCCTTCCTTCCTTCCTTCCTTTCCTCTTTCCTAACCAAAATATAACACTAAAACTACCACTATAACTAATAAAAACTAAACATTTAATTAGTTATAAATAATAATAAAAATTGGCAAACACTGCAAAACCTAATTAAAACTGAATTAGACAAACAAAAAGTCACAATGAAATAAAACTAAACTATAACGAAAACACCAAACTACTATAAACTCTGATATTTACTTGTGTTCTTGTTGGTTTTATCCATGAATGAACGACTGATGTTATTTTAGTTTCCGGTCTGCGGTGAGTCCTGAAGGATTCGTCGTGAATCGGAGCTTCATGCCGATCAGTTCATCGACCCAAATCCGCCTCATCCGTCCCCGGTGAAATATTCCCGTCCTCGGAGCCGTCGCTCACGCTAACAGAGATAAACGGGGGAAGAGTGATGGCGTAAAAACAGCTGACACAGAACATGGCAGCCATTTTGTCTGAGTCCGATCTGCACAGGAAGTCCTGAACTCGCATAGTTTCCTTCGCTTTACTCTGAAGATTTCTCCAGAAGCTTAATGTTTGTTTTAAAACATTCTTTATAGATCAGATTACCAGAGTTTGTTCCTCCAACTGTTTCTGGATCATTTCTGCTGCTGCTCCGTTCACAGGAAAATTATTTAATTTGTTTAAACTCAAAGGATTTAAACAAGACTTGGTCTGAAAAACGAGATCAATTTATTCTGAACTCTAGGAAAGTTAGAAAAGATTTATTATAAAGCATTAAATACATCCATCATTTATCCATCATCCATTTATTTATTTATCCATCCAACCATCCATCATCCATCCATCTTTCCAACTGGTGAGTCAGCATCCATCCAACACTAATCCTTTTTATCAGTCCATCATTCTTTTTTTCCAACCAACCAACCAACCAACCAACCAACCAACCAACCAACCAACCAACCAACCAACTAACCAGCCAACCATCATTTATTCTGCCTACTAAATATAATTTAATCCCAAAATATGATTTGTCTACTTTGCCGAACGCCAAGTAAAGAGATATATGTGGATTTGATCAAATAAGAAAATGTACTTTACTGATTGGAAATGTCCCCTATGTGGATGTTTTGTTGAGAAATAAAGATGTAGTAGCTACAGTAATCTACAAGCAATTAATATTTTTTGTAACTGTTGGTTCAAACTATTGAATTTTCAGGCCGAAGTCTTGACAGTTTAATAATCCGTGAGTTTCCAGGTGTCAGACGAATGTAGCTTTACTCCTATAGACATGACTCTTGGAAAAAAATGCAGCTTCTGTTTGAAATTACAATTGACTTAAAATGGAAGACAGAGATGATGGCGGCAGACACAAAGGGGATGCAAAGACAGGGAGGGAAATTATGAAAAACACAAAAGACGTCGCCGTTAAAGATGGAAGGGCGTTTCCGAGACGGAGGAACATTACTGTGATCCTGAATAATCGCAAAATCAATCAAACAGGCCGTAATCTAGAACAACACGACCATGAAATGATTCAATGACCTCAGAGGGAAAGTAGGGCAATCAGAGAGACGAAGAGAAAACACAACTTGGCTTGAAATGGATCAAAAAAAGAAGAAGTTACTAAACAAAAACAGCTTAAAGGAAAAGGAAAACGGCAAACGATGAGATGCAAAATCTACATCCATCTATTTAACTTTTTATCCATCCAACCATCCAACCAACCATTAACCCTTTTTATCAGTCCATCACCCTTTTATCCATCCTTCTTCCTTTTTTGCATCATCCATCAACCATTTTATCTGTCTATCCATCCAACATCCAATCTTCAACCAATCTGTCCAACTGTTGAGTCAGCATCCATCCGTCCATCCGTCCATCCATCCATCCATCCATCCATCCATCCACCCACCCATCCATCCATCCATCCATCCATCCACCCATCCATCCATCCATCCATCCATCCATCCACCCATCCATCCATCCATCCACCCATCCATCCATCCATCCATCCATCCATCCATCCATCCATCCATCCATCCATCCTTCCAGATTGTCGCTTCTTTAAATAATCCCGTTTCTCATTTGTATAGAAGAGGAAATAATTTATTAATCCGTGTTTTTCTGGTTTGGCAGCTGGAATAAAAGTAAATCTGAAACAGTTTCAACGCTCGACTCACTTCACTGCTTCGTATTCTCGTTTATTGTGTTCACTACAAATCACAATATTAAATGTCTTTTTTACAAATAAATAAAAAATAAACTCCTGAATTGTGAAAACTGATAGTGGAGGGGGAAACTACGGCTCTGGAGTTTGACTGGCTGTCTGCCAGTTCGATTCCCGGTCAAACTGCCGTTGGGTAAGACTCGCCCCCCGATGATGTCATCACCCTTTGAGTGCGTGCTGTAGAGGAAAACGGCTGCGTATGCGGAGTACGAGGGGATGCATCGGTGTCAGGGTTGCTTTATTGATCTGGAAGCAGCAGATAAACGCATCCAGTTTGATTAAAGTGAAACAAAACCTGCAGAGAAACGAGCTGATTTAGACTTTCTGATGTTTTCTTCTACAATTTGATAATAAAATAAGCATTTCACTGCAACCTTTTTGTTATTTAAGGTTTTGTTGCTTATTAATGGTTTCTTGTTTTCCTTTCAGCTGTTTCGAGAGGTGCGCATCATGAAAACCCTGAACCATCCCAACATAGGTGGGTTTCTCTTCCCAAAACCGATTCCGTTTCCATGGCGACGGCGGTCTTAACCTCTCGCCCTCTTGGTGTTGCAGTCCAGCTGTTCGAGGTGATTGAGACGGAGAAGACGCTTTACCTCATCATGGAGTACGCCAGCGGAGGTGAGCGGACGCTCCACCAGCGCCGCAGTCGTAAAACTGGTGGATTCTGCCCGTTGGATTGATCACTTCTCGGCTCTGAAGTCCAATTTGCTAATTAATTGAAGCCGGAAGCTCAGTTTTCATTAGAGAAAACTCGCCTGTGGGAATAAAATAATGCTGTTATATTTTCTCCGTTCTGTTTTGCTGGTTGGTGAACTGCTAAAGCTGCACTGGCCTGGTTCAGGAGCCTTGTTGTTCTTTGAAAATTCTTTAATTTCATTTAGGTGTTTTCAAGCTTTGGAAATTGTTTGATTTCTGTACAAAGTCCTTGATATTCATACTGCACAGTTTTCTGATAAAGTGTAATCTAACGCTTGAATGTGGAAGACGATATTTACAGTTGAAACAGAATTTTTAAAGGTAATGATATACATATTTTCAGTGTTTTTGATGTTAAATCAGACCAAACGTTTCTTGTTTTGGGTTAGTCAGAATTACTACAACTATTTCTGTTTGCTAAATGCAAGAAAATATCCTTTAAGTGAAAAGTCAAAGTTGTTGGTCATGGTTTAGTGCAGCTGGTATTTTCTCGTTTGATGGATTCTTGGGAAAGTCCTTCAAGCCATTTCTGAACAGCTGCAGATTCCAAGTTCATCGGTTCAAACAGTTCATCACCAGCGAAAGTCGCCGTGAGGCTTTTAGACCTAAGAATGTCGGTTTTGGCAGCATCATACTGGGGGACTGTTTTACTCTATCAGGTGTTTTGCAAAAAGGGAACAGGATGTTTAAGGCGGGGATGATTAAATATTCACATTAAAACTGGTTTTGAAGTGGATAGAGACGTTTTCTGTAAGATGTTTGAAGCTCTAACTTCAACCATTTTGAGGAAAATTTGTGGATTATTCATCAAATTTGGATTTGTGGTTCAGAAACCAGCAGATTTAAATAAAATGTAAAATTTTCTGCCAAGACATGGGGTCCAATTTCCCACCAGAATGAGCTGAGTGTCTTATTTATATCTGAGACTGAATGTATAGTTTGTCCTGGAGAAAACCTGATTACATTTGTTGTAATATGCCAAACCCTAGAATTGAATGAGGGTGCACTTTCTTTTTCTGCACAACTGCAGATTGAATGTTTTGTTTGTGATTTTTCTGCAGGCGAAGTGTTCGACTACCTCGTGGCTCATGGCAGGATGAAAGAGAAAGAGGCCAGAGCCAAATTCAGACAGGTCAGTTAAACAGCAGACCGTGGTCTGCATCCATCTCCTGGCTGGTAACAGTAGAGCTAAACTCTGTGTTTCAATGTTCCCGATGCAGAAAGTGGGAAAAAAAATCACCAGGTTTCAATTCTGCATTTATAAGTCTGGATAACAGAAGATTGAGTGTGGAAAACTTTTTGATTTCTGTTCGTTATTCAGCTTCCAGGATGGAAGGCCTCCTTACCATCACCCTAATCTTTAGCTCTGATCAGATTTAAGTTGGGACTCTTGACTTAGTGACATTCGCATTACTACTTCCTATCAACATAATAGACTGCTACTATAGATTTTTTGATTTGGACGTTTTTAAAGTCCAAATTTGTTGACGTTTTATATTAAAATTGTGAGAATATTTTAAATCAGAATCTGTTATATTAGCCAACTTTCTACGAACGAATAAGGAATTTTACTTTGGCTCCACTTTGCTCTCAATGAAGACATTTAAAAGAGAAATATATTTTTAAAATATTTGGCTTTTTTTTCTTTCTTGGAAACTTTTATTTATTTATTTTTTATATCAACTGAAAATAGTCAAGGAAAATTATAGATTGAACTGGAAAATCTGCGTCAGACCTGTGATATTGAAGTAAAATCAAAACTGAAGCTAATTGGATTTACTTTACTTGTTTTGAAGTTACTTTTTATTGATTTATTTGTGCCAAATGAGCCTCTTGTTTTCTCTGTTCTCCTCAGATTGTTTCTGCTGTTCACTACTGTCACCAGAAGAATATTGTTCACAGAGACTTGAAGGTCAGTTTAATGTCTTTTAGCTTATGTGTGACGATAATTGGGATTTATATATATATATATATATATATATATTTTTTTTTTTTTTTTTACTTGCTACGTTGATCACAGTCAATATGACCGCCTCAGCCTTACTTGAGTACAAATAAGGCTGAGGCAGCAGAAGTAGGAAATACATCTGGCAGAAAATTGAAAACTGCTTTGACTTGATTGGTAAAATAATACTTAAGCACACAGCTGCTTTCCTGCAGGCTTCATGTGTCTCTCCAGAATATAAAGGGCCACATTCATAGTTTTGTCAAGCCAGATTTGGCTCCCAGGCCAAATGTTAGAAATATTTGCAAGAAATTTTGCGATATCTGAGCTTATGCGTGACGATAATTGCGACTTTTTTTGTACTCACTATATGGACCACAGTCAGTATGACTGCCTCGGCCTTACTTGGCATGAAGTAAGGCTCAGGTAGCAGAAGGAAGAAATAATCCCACCTGCATGTGGAAAATTTGCAATAAACTCACAGTTACACATTACACAGTTTCTGCAGTTGTGGAATCGCAAAATGCTGGAGGGGCTGATTGATGAAATCTGACGGTATACAGATAAAAACTGCTTTAATTTGACTGGTAGGATAATATTTAGGCACGCAGCTGTTTTCTTGAAGGCTTTATTTATGTCTCTAGAGTCTAGAGGGCCACGTAAAGCGTTATGGCGGGCCGGATTTGGCCCCCTGGCCTTGAGTTTGACACATGTTCTCTAAGTTAGCCGGAGCTAACAAAATGACTATTGGGACGTTCCGTCTCTGTTGTGTCCCGCAGGCGGAGAACCTGCTGCTCGACGCCGACTCCAACATCAAAATTGCCGACTTCGGCTTCAGCAACGAGTTCACCGAAGGCAACAAGCTGGACACCTTCTGCGGGTCGCCGCCGTACGCCGCGCCGGAGCTTTTCCAGGGGAAGAAGTACGACGGCCCAGAGGTGGACATCTGGAGCCTGGGCGTTATCCTGTACACGCTGGTCAGCGGGTCGCTGCCGTTCGACGGCCAGAACTTAAAGGTACGCCAAACTTTATCCAAATCTAGAGGATAAACGTCTAAATTCACGGAGTCTCATATGTTTGCGTTTTTATGCTCAGGAGCTTCGGGAGCGGGTTTTACGAGGGAAGTACCGCGTTCCCTTCTACATGTCCACAGACTGCGAGGGAATCCTGCGCCGCTTCCTGGTCCTGAACCCCGCCAAGCGCTGCTCCCTGGAGGTAAACAGGAAACTTTGATCAACCAACCAAGTTTATTTGTATAACACCTTTCAGCAACAAGGCAGTTCAAAGTGCTTTACATTATAAAAATGCAAAGTCATAGAACACACAGTCAACAACTGAAGCATCACAATCAATTCGAAGCAAATTGATCCAGTCAGCAGGAGGAGAGAGAGGGGTGCACATACTTTAGCTTTCTGTAACTCAGGACGGTCTAACTCACTTTTATTATGGACCATTTCGCATTATTTAATATTTACGGCTGTCAGCATGCGATTAATAAGAAAATTTTAACGTGCTAAAATGACATAATGCAGATTAATTGAAGTACTTATTTTGCCCAAAGAGCCTCTCTCCAGATCAGGGTTAGCTGGTTCACAGCAGCGCGTTACGGGCAACGAACAGCAGTGGAAGATGAAAGCTTTCCGCAACAAAAGTTGAACATTTTTACTATATTTGAGCTTATGTATAACAATAGTTGTGACTTTTTTCTCACTCACCATGCTGATCAGTCAAAATGATCAGCATGGTGCAGATGGAAGTAAGAAATACTGCCATCTGCAGGTTGAACCCAGTGTCTCTGAGTTTGTAAATTAAAGTGTAAAACAAAATTACTTCCTTTAAACCTTCCTGAATATAAAAACCTGGAAAACTGAGAATCTTCAGGCATGTTAGGTTTGAGACAATAAAAGATTTTGTGAAAATGTGCATTCGTTGTTGATATGGGCGGTTGCCCAAGGCGTCATCAGAAAGGGGCGGGGCACCCAAGAACTAGAAAATAAAATGTATCTGTCAGTTATACTCGAACAAGTTTGCTGCTGCTTGTACACATGTGTAGTGGAGTAAACTTTCCTTAGTTGCTGTTCAGTCCTGACATTACCTGCTTTCTGCTACAAAAAACAGATAATTGGTCGCGTTTTAATTGGCTAGAGTGGTGTAGAAGGAGGGGCTTATTTTTTTTTTCTGTCTGGCCATCAGCAAATAATGAAAGATAAATGGATTAACGTTGGTTACGAAGGCGCCGAGCTGAAGCCCCATGTTGAGCCTGAGGAGGACTTCAGCGACAGCGGCCGCATCGGTGAGTCTTATTTTTATTAGCCTTGGTGTCGCAAGTTGATAAAATGGGCTTTTGCACAGCCAGGTTGTTTTTAATGCTTAAACCTTCTAGAAATATACCTCAGTAGATGTTTTTGATTAGAAAGCAGCTGAGAAACGAGGAAATTAGAGAAATTTTGAAACAGAAAGTGAGGAGTGAACCTGAGACACAAGAAGGAAATTTTAATTTTCATCTTTCGTTTTGGTTTTTGCTGACCGAGAGACTTTGGTTGCAGCTTCAAATGAAGAAATGCATCTTCAGAGATTTATTTCTGTTTCTGATTTCTTGCAGATGTGATCGTAGGGATGGGATTTGACAGAGAGGAGGTTCGAGAGTCGCTGGTTAAACATAAATACAACGAGATCACTGCCGTGTACCTGCTGCTGGGACGCAAGACAGAGGTGGAGTGTTTCTCTGTCCTGTTTTGTCTTCTTGGTTAATGAAATCAGTAAAATGCATTAAGTATGTCATCATAATTACATCTCCAGTAGCAGTGCATTAGTTTAGTAAAAGACATGATGGCATTTCTTAAAAAATTCAGTTTGTTCTGGAGGGAAAATGTATTTAAATCTTACAAACTTGACTTAGTTTGTATTTAACTTTTTAAAAAACAGTTTTAAGTTTTATTCTGTGCAAATTACATGCTGTAAATATGTTCAACTGGCTCTTAGATTCTCTACTGTAAAGACAATCAAACATTTATGTTTCCTTTTTAATAGTTGGAGTAGTTTGTCAAGAGAATTTTTATATTTACAATTATTTTAATCCCTGATAAAGCAAGAAAAACAAATGAGCATAATGTAGAAAGCTATAGTGAGCTGTTTCATTCAAAATTAAATAAATACTGTTATTAACAGGTAGTTAATAAATACTCCATTAAATAAATAAATGTCCCTGTGAAAAAAAAAGAAGAAAAAATACTTATTTTTTTAATCAGTTTTATTTATTTCATAATGGTGTTTTATTTTGTGACACTTTTATTTCAGGCTTTTATATTTTATGTTCTTGTATTCAAATGAGGGGGAGGTTAATTTTCTCTGACAGAGAGAAAAGTTTAACAAAAGAAATAATTAAATAGCTACATATATACACAAAGGCAGCGTTTCTATGGTTACATGACCTGGACCTGCTCTAATGCGGTGAAAAAAGATCCTCCACGCTCATGTTGTCGTTTTGCCTTTTAGGCGGACGGTACCGAGTCTCGGTCGGCCAGCAGCCTGAGCCTCGCTCGCGTCCGCCCCAGCGCCATCACCAACGGGATGAGCAAACACTCCACCTCCTCTTCCTCCTCTGGCGCTCAGTCTTCCTCCTCCAGTCACAAGCCTCAGCGAAGCGCCTCGACGTACCACCGCCAGAGACGACACTCCGACTTCTGTAAGGCTAACATTCAACATCTTAGTTTCTTTAAGGCTCATTTTCATTTTGGTGACGTATAGATCATGAAGGTTTTCAAAAACCAATTGATGAACTGTCTGCATTTCTCAAAGCTGAATATTGAATATCTTGTTGCATTGATCAGTCCCCAAAATTTTTCATTGTTTTTGTGACTTTTTTGCAATCAAAAACAATGTGTGATTGTGGTAATAATTAAAAAATATTCTCAAGAAATGCAGCGATATTTGAACTGTAATTGTGGTTCGATTTTACTTGTCATGTTGGTCGCAGTCAGTATGATGACACCAAGTGAGGCCGAGGCAGCAGAAGTAAGAAATACTGCCACCTGCAGGTTGGAGATGGTCATTTAAACACAATGTCTTTGAAAATGTTTGCGTAAAATTTGCAATAAACTCACAATTATACTTTAGCTTGAAAAAGTGTAGCAATCTGTTGATTTTTGCGTGAATCTCCACGATCGCAAAAAAAAAGCACTGATTGTTACAATTTGGTTCCATTTAGATAAAAACTGTTTCTATTTGATTGATAAAATAATATTTAAGGACTCAGCTGTTATCTTGAAGATTTTATTTGCATGTCTCTCTGGAGGACAGAGGGACACGTTATGGCGTGCCGGATTTGGCCCCGGGAGTTTGAATGTGTTTTAAGGTGATATTTGTAGGTTTTCCTCCGTTAGGTGGTCCAGCTGCTCCGGGGTCGGCTCTCCCCAAACGGAGCCCCAGCGGCGTGGGCGAGGCCGCAGCCCTCAAAGAAGAGCGGCTCTCCGTACGCAAGCCAAGCGGCTCCACCGTGGGCTCCCGTAGCATCCCAACCCCGTCCAGTCCCATGGTTAGCTCCGCCCACAATCCGAATAAAGCAGAGATCCCCGACAGGCGCAAGGAGATCAATTCGACTGTGGTAAGGCCTCATAATCCAGGTTCCTCAGATTACAGCAGACCAGCATAGAAAAAAACTTTTTTTTAGAGCAGATTTACTAATTTGGAGGTTTTATCAATTGAATATATATCAGTTTAATCTCAGATTAACTTCTGTATATTTTGCATATCAGAGGTTTGCAACCATCAAGCTAGAAAGCAGCAACCTGCAGACTCTCAGATAAACTCTAAGGAGACATTTCCTGGCTTTGATTAATCGGATTAATCGATTTGTTATAAAAACCACATGAGCGGATGGGTGCATTTGTTTAGGTATCCGATACTGAAAAGTTACATCCTAGTAAGCTCTGCTGATCTGATCAGTGACCATTAGCGCTAGAGCTGAAATGATTATGCGTGATTAATCGATTATCGAAATAATTGCCAAACAATTTAGTAACTGATTAATCGCTAACTGGAGCATACAGGCTTCTGAGAAAACAACACAATCAGAGCAGTAATTAAACCAAAACTGTGCAAAGATATATATGTTTTGCACTTAAGATATAAAAAAACCTTAGGCTTTTTTTTATCTTAGCTTTACTTGGTTCGCATTGTGTTAAAATAAAATCTCCCATTAAGCACCTTTTTGCCATTCAGTTATCACAGGTCAGCCCTGCACTGTTTTGATGTTTGTCCTGCAGAAAGAGCCAAACATTTCTGCTTCAGCGAATCAATGAAAAATTCTGATTAATCGCCAGAATAATTGATTACTGAAATAATCGTTAGTTATTGCCAGACCTAACAGGTTCGTATTTGTGAAGTGTTGTTGTTGTTCATACTTTCTTCCAGAATAACATCCCTGCCAGTGCCATGACTCGCAGGAACACGTACGTGTGTACGGACCGATCCGGCGCCGACAGGCCGTCTCTGCTGCAAAACGGCAAAGAGAACAGGTAGAACCTTCGGCCTCCCGGTGCGTTCACTGATTCTCTCTGGGTTCTCTAGCTTCCTCCTGCTGTCCAAACATTCAGCAAATTCCGCGAGACTCCGTTTTTATCGTGGATTCCATTTTGTTTGTCAAACTCTGTTTGCATTTTCTGTCCATTTTGGCTGTCTGCATCCATTCTAAACCCAGCTTGGGATAATTTTCCTTTACTGAGACATCCAAGTTCCAACCATTTAGCTCGCGGGTGTCCAACGTACGGCGCGGGGGCTATTTGTGGCCCTTGGCCTGATTTTGTGCGGCACCCAACTGCAATTATAAAACGCTACAGATTTGACCTGTCCATCACACGTTTGATGCCGATGGAGAATTTTTATTTGTAATCAGATTAGAATTATTACCGACATGATTTTCTTACAATGGAAAATGTTAAGTCTGACACTAAGTATCTGTATTTTTATAAACAAGCTTTTATAATAAGTAGAACCATTCTGATCCAGAGACTTTTACTGAAGCCGATTTGCTGCACGCAAATCAGCTTTTGTCCAGTTAATTAAACCTGTGTAAATACTGGCAGGAGTTTTGAAAGAAAGTGACCCAGATCCAGTTCTTATTCTGAGAATAAATTTGTCTAAGTTCCTAAAAAAAAAAAAAAAAAATTATGTTAGAAGTATTGTACTGTTTTTTTACTTTTATTCTGTCCACTTTCTGGATTTCTGACCTGTTGAACTAATAAAGAATTAACCTATCTTATCTTAACTGATTACAGACTTTGCACTTAATTCGGTTAAAAACTTTAATTCAGTCCCTTCACTGTAACAATATGACAAAGTTCACCTAATTATTTTTATAGCTCATATTTTTAGCTGAATCATGTTCCTCATTGCTGCAATACTGAGGGAATGTTGAGTTTAGCTGTAAGATTAGTGTTTATAAGTCATATTTAGAGGATAATCTTCCTCCCACGTCTCTTTCTGATAGCGGTGGGAGGAATGGAAGATCACTTTAAGCGGGGGGTCGGCAACCCAAAACGTTGAAAGAGCCATATTGGACCAAAATAACAAATCTGTCTGGAATGAAGGCAAAATAGGCTTTAAGTGTTTGTATTAGCTATTTTAGCCTATTATCAAAACGACTAAGTATATAGATAATTAGCATTCATGATTAAATGTTTATTTTCCCTGGAAGGATTGATTCACCACGTGACTCTGTTGAACAACGGTGCTTTAAGTTACAATATTAATGTGTTATGTTTCATTGCATTGATGAAGTCAAAGAAATGCCTTCCTCCACCACTGGCTGTTGGATTCGGGTATTACACAGAGGCAGCCTTTTTGTCTTGGTTTTACCATTCATCGGGTGATGTTGGAGGAAGCGTGACAGAAAGAGGAAATGTGAAGGGAAAGGAGTCGAGCAGCAGAGAGCAGCCGGGCGTGTCCTAACGTGACCCTCCTGCTGTCCCAGGAGGACAATGTGACGCCGCGCCACGTGGCTCGACGGGTCCATCAGGCGCGGCGCCGATCGCAAACGCATCCTCAGTGGCACATGTAGAGCGGAGACAGATACTTCCAGAGCTAAAAATGTTCGTCTTCATTTGTGCAGTGGAAAACGACATATTATTTACAATAAAAACTGTGCAAATAACAGCAGAAATACTGATGATTAATAGATTAATCAGATAAAAAAAAAAACATTACCACATTTTGCATTCAGTTATCCACTAAAACATAAAAATAATTCAATTCCTTTTTAAAATAAGAAAAATATTTTATTGCCTAAAATTCAACAACATTATTCCTTTAGTGAACCGCTGGTCATTTGTAGCAAAGGATGCATCAGCTGTTCTTGTCACAAAAACAGATTTTGCTGGACGATAAATTGTCCCAAAGGTTTTTACGATAAATGATAATATTGTTTTGAGAACATTTTCAAGTAATGGCGAAACATTCTCAAAGATGTTGTGCCAGTAGACATCTTTAAATTCTAATGAGCATTTAACACTTTAAGACATTTTAAATATCCAAAATAAATAAACAAAACAACTAAATGAAGTCTCTGTAAACAAAAATGCACTTCAAAAACATGGATAGATAAAACCCCAAACTGAAAACTTCTATCATCCAGTTTTTGGTAGAAAAATGACTGAATTTATTTTAATTTATTGTGTGATTAATTGATTTAATTTGACATCTGCAAATAAAAAAAAAATATTTCCAACATCAACATGTGAAAAGCTCCAACCTTTCTGCTTGACTTTACATTAATACAGTGTTGGGTTGATTTATTAAAATTGATTATTTTTGGGATTAACAGATTAATAATTGGATATAAAAAAAGGTGCTTAATAGGAATTTTTTTAACAGAATTTAAACCAGGTGAAGCTAAAACTAGAGGAGTTCTGAAGATATTTATAGACAAAGAAGATTTTCTTTCTTATCTGAATATGTTCTTTCAATAAATGGCCTTCTTTTGAGTCTGTGGAAGCCAGTTTCTAAATTAGTTGACAATTATTTCAATAAACAATGAATCACTTCATCCCTAACTGGAGCAGAAAAGTTTAGCTCTTTCTGCAGGACTAAACATCAATTTGGTGTAGGGCTGATCTGTAATAACTGGACGGCAATAAAGGTACTTAAGAGGAAATTTTAAACACAATTTGAATTCTGGGTAGAAGAGTTACTGGTTAAATGCAATATATATATATATATATATATATATTATTTGGAGTCTGTATACTCCAGTTAACAATTAATCAATTACTAAATTAGTTGACGATTATTTCAATAAATGATTAATCATGATTAATCGTTTCAGCCCATGACGACTCGGACTGATTCCAGTTTTCTTCATATGCCAGCTCCATGTGTTTCTCATTGCCTCACACGTGTTTCAGACTTTTTGTTGCAGCTGTTCAGAATACATCTAAGCACAACTGAAGGGCAAAGTTGGACTCAAAAGAGAAGAAAAGTCAGATTTATGCCTCATGTGATGTCAGCAGATGAAGTGAATCTTTTATTTTTTTTAGAGAGGATAAACTTTGTCACCATTCAGCTACAATTTCCATCAAAATAGACAAACAAGCTGGAAAACTAGCAGTTGTTATAAGTTAGAGATTATATCGACTTTCAGTTTAGAGGTTGACGCGTCTCCTTTAAATCAGCCGCCCTGTTAGTTTTCTGCAGCTTTATTTTCCTTTTGTGCTTGTTGGTCATCACCAGCCGGCGTTTCATTGACGTTAAACGATTTTGCTCTGCAGCGGCTGCTCTTATTCTTAACTCGACTAATGGGTCTGCCCCGCTTGCACTGTGTGAGGGTGTTATCTAGAGCGTTATGGAAAGCAGCCTGAGGCCACCAATGATCCATGCAGTGTGTGTGTGTGTGGGGGTGTGTGTGTGTGAGTGATAAAGTGTTGACTGACAGGAAGGAAATTAGATGTGAATAAACGAGGGGATGCAGGGGCTCTAAAACAAGAAATTATGAAGACTATGATTTCTACAAGTCTTGTCTTTCATTATTAATAATGATGTTAATTTTTATTTTCTTCTCTTTTAACTCGGATACCACACAGTCAGACTTAATTAGCTCTGCCTTTATGTTGAGGTGATCTGTTTATGTTCACGCATGTCTGAATGTTTTGGGTTTTAATAAGCCTCTGAAAGTGATGACAGCTGCCTTTGTCAATGACTATTAAATATTTCATGACATTCAATTAAGTAGTTTGTATTTTTTTAACATAAAACAATCTATTTCCATTGAGCTGATCATTAGTAGAGGGGGTGGAGCTAAAATGTGCTGCACAAAAAACTTGATTGAAACTTGACTGATTGATTTAAAGGAACTCAGTGTTTCAGCAGTTTTGCAGTTTTATGGATGTTTGTTCCAGATTCAAGGCTAAAAACTCACCTCTTTAGATTTGCTTTTGAGCCATAATAACTGGAACATTGACCAACATCTTTAGTTGGTTAATGATTTTGACCAAATGTAATATTTATTTCTTGTATGTATAATGTCATACAGTCACCAGTTAATTGTAATGTTAATTAGTAACTGTATTATGGTTATATGGTGTAAAGCATTTTGAACCGCCTTGTTGCTGAAACGTGCGATAAAAACAAACCTGATTCCTCCTGCTCTTGTGTTTCTTGCAGCACCTTATCCCACCGCCTGCCGCCGGCCTCGCCCTCCTCCCACAGCATCGCCGGCGCCTCCGGCATCTCGTCCGCCATGCCGTCATCCCGTCTCTCCAGAGGATCCACGGTGAGGAGCACTTTCCACGGGGGTCAGATTAGAGACCGCAGGCCTCCATCTCACGCCCCGCCGGCGTCCCCGACGCTGTCTCACGACGCCAGCCCTCTGCCCCACGTCAGGAGCCGGGCCCCATCCAACCTGCTCAGCAAAATCACCTCCAAGCTGACCCGCAAGTAAGAGGAGATGCTGAGGTTCAAAGTAGAAAAAATTAGATAGCGAGCGTCTGATTTTAGAGTAACCTCTTCAGACCTGATGTCCACTGGAATGGACATGATGTGTTTCTGGGTTTAAATCAATGAAAAAATAGGGATTTTGTCATTTGAATAATTCTAGTTTCTTATTGACCAATATTGGTCACTGGCATCAGACAATATGCTGGAAAACTACAAAACCGGGCCAATTATTTTTGGTCCAGTTTCTAGTGCAAATATTTCGTTCACTTGAAATAAAATAAAACTAACTTATAAGTAACTTCTCAGCAAGAAATAGGAGCTTGTTTTAAGTCAGGCGTCTTTCATTAGCAGATCATAGCATGAAGTTATGCCGTTAACATCCAGCAACTTTTTACTCAGGAACCCACTTGGGTTAAAAAATTTTCATTTTTACTGCTGGAAATGAACCAAAAACAATTATAGACCAATAAAATAGAAACGAATTGTCTAAAAAAGTTAAATAAATGTAAAAATTAGGCAAATTTTATACTAATGTTGGTTCTGGTAGAATTTTTCTTTTAACTTGTTCAATTTACTGTTGTTCAGTTAAAGGAGAAAAAATTCACAGTAATATAATTTGTGTTTTTTTAATGGAGAGAAAAACAAATTTTGGTCCCTGAGGGCTTTCATCTTGGGGATTTTGGCCGTCAGTGCAAAAAGTTTGGACACCATTGTGCTAAGTCAGTAAATCATTAATATTGATGAAACAGTTCTAGTTCCATTGGAAGATTATTTCACTAAAAACATGGGGAAAATATCTGGTTACAAGTCAAACAATCTGCCAATGGAACAAGTACTTTTTCATCAATATATAGGAATACTTGACTTGAAATAAGCTGCTATTTCTTACTGAAAAGTTATTTTTGTTAGTTTAGACCAAAACTACTTGGTAAGATTTTGAGCTTTTGCAGTGTACAAGCATTGATCTAAAACTATAAAAGAGGAAGAGGAAAAAATGGTAAATAGACAAGTTTATGTTCATGGCAGCCCCATGAAATTGCTCTTGCAATTTTAAATACTTTCAGTGATAGTATTTGAAGTCATTTTGAAAATATTTTTCATCATTAAATTTTAGGATTTTTGTCAGAGTCGGGTGCCCATCTCAGTGGACATCAGGACTGGGGTATATTATCCAACGTCTAATTATTTAGTGTTGTTGTGTAAAGAAGAAATCCTCTGGAAGCATTTTACAGTTTGTTTGTGGTTTCACAATTTATTAGTTTTTTTTTTTCACATTTTATTTGAATCTTTTTATGAGTATAAATGCTGACTTTCTTCAACTGCTTGCATTTTTTTTTCTTTTCATGCTGAAGCAGAGTAAACATTTGTTTTGTTTTTTTGCTCTGTTGATAAAATTGACGCCTGAAGGGGTTAAAATTAACTTTTTTCAAAATTATTTATATTTTTAAAAGTTGAATTTTGTTCATTATTTCTGCAGTAACAGCACTTTTTATTAGTTGAGTTTATTTATAAACCTCAACACAAAGGTCATACAGCAACTTGCAGCCTCTTTCAGTCCTTTCCTTAACCAGTACTAACCTATCAACCTTCCTTTAAACCAGAACAAGTCAAATTCTGCCCACATTAATGCAAGACCTGGGTCTAATAATAGTTTAGCAAATCTTAAATATGTAACATGCTCAAATTCTCGATTCCATCTTGATCTAAATGCAGAAAAATGTGTTTAGTTGAATGAATGAAATATTGGGATTTAACAGTGTGTATAAAATATGAATTTAAATAATCTCTACACCTGAAATGGTCTGAAAAATCCAAAAAATTGATTTTTCTTTGATAGAAAAAGTTTTTTTCAAACAAGCAAATTTATTTTTGTAATTTCAATTTGTACAATTGTACTGATATCCCATAATCCATGTAAACTGTGACATGGATAAAATTTGATAAACCATTTTTATTTCTATCACCTAGAAACAATTTGACCCAGGTCTGCTGCTCAGATTGACTTACTGTATGTTTCTTATGGTCTGTTGTTCTTGCCTGCTTATTGTTGCTTTATTTGTTTAATTTCTTTAACAACTTTGGCCTTTTCTTACCAGTCACACCTGCCAGTCTTCTGCCCTTTCTTTGCATTCTGTTTAAATTGTATTCTTCTACCTTTGCTTCCTACTCTGTCATTCTTTTATCCCTTTCACTTTGCTTTTCTTTCTTTCTGCCTCTAACCTCCCGTTCCTCTCATCTTCTCTTCCTCTTGCCTCGCAGGGTCACTCTTGACCCTTCTAAACGTCCGAGCTCAAACAAGTCCGTGTCGGGCTGCACCCTCCCGCAGGGAACAAAAACAGTTAGTAAGTTTTCCTTTCCCATGTTTTTCTGGCTGCATCTGTCTGTCTGCCTGCCCCATCCCCCAGTGCCTCCGTCGTCCTTCCTCCTCCCTCCATCCGCTGTCCGTCGCAGGTTGGGGTTCAGTGGTGCAAACCTTGACCTGAGGTAAAGCTGCTTTACATGCAGGAAGTGTAATCCCTGCTTTAGTTCAACTAAAGCTAGTTCTGGGTGATTGAAATCTTTCCAATAATTGAAGATTTAATTTTTGGAAAATTAGGGTGTTTTTTTCACCAGTGCACTCATTGGGTTGCCATAATTTCCCAGGGCGGCCATCTTCTTTGACAAGCGTGGGGTGGGCGATATGGACTTATAATTTTACCACAATATTTTGTGTTAATATTGTGATAAGGACAAAAATTATGAAAAACTATAACTTCTCTTTTTAGGTAACCGTATGGCTGTGACTGCATGGAACGGCATTCACGGCGCCACAAACACAAATATTGTTTTTGGAAAAACATTCCAAAAATTTTAAATCTGCTTCTTCCAGGCGCCACTTTCTTAAAGAAGTGTGATTTATTTCACTAAACTGTAAAAATTAGCTGCATATTTTCAAATTTACTGATATTTACTGATGCTCTAGTTTAACAAACAGTGGAGAAAATAGTAAAAATAGCATTTACAATGTCAGTTTCTTACATTTTTTAACATCATTAATTGAATACTTTTTAAAATATATAATCAACAGTTATTCTGTGTGGTATTGTGGTATTTCCAGGCTGCGTTGTCGCTTCTTGATGTCATTTATTCAGTCATGTCTCTTTATGTTGTTAATCTTTGGAAATGTTCATTAATCCCAACTTATTCACCTTTAATGTGACTCAGTATTTGAGTTCTTTATGCTGCGTTCAAGGCACGCTTTGACTTTTTATTCCCATTTTTTTCTGTGAGGAAACTTGATTTTTAGTTGTTTCTTCTTGTAGAACAGCTTCACCTCAGAGCTGTCTGTCTCTGTGTCTCTCTGTCTGTCTCTGTGTCTCTCTGTCTGTCTCTGTGTCTCTCTGTCTGTCTGTTCGCTGGCTCGGATTCATGCTACGCTGAAAGGCTGCTTGAGCTGCAGCGCCGCCATCAGCTTACAAGAAAAAAGCCTAGTACAGTAATGTTTTCTGTTTGTTTTTACGTGGGTTAGGTTTCCTTCTAAGTGATGGATTTAAGTGTTGAGTCAGAACAGACTTAGATGTATAAAGTTGATCAGGAGACAGAAACGACTGAACTGCTCTAGTCTGAGTCATAGAAACAGTATCATGTGTTTAGTTATTGCCAGGGAAACCAAAGGGACGATTATCAACTTACCAACTGACTGCAGAGAATTTCAAAGAGGAAGTTGATCACAGATAAATTGTGCTGTGATAATTTTTTCTTTGTTTTTTTTTTCTATTTTCTCAGTTTTTCCTGTATTTTTCTTATTGCTCTTCATTTCCTTCATTTTTGTTACCCTATTTTCCTTTTTTATTTTTCCTATTTCCTAATACCCTTTTTCTTTTGTTTCCCTTTTTCCCTTTCTCTATTTATTTTGCTCTTTTTTCTTTTATTTTCCCCTTATTTCCCTTTTTCTTTTTTCTTTATTTTCTTTTCCCTTTTTTATTTTCTCTTTTTTACCATTTTTTTTCTTGTGTTCCCTGTTTTTCCATTGTTTTCTTTTTTATTCTCCTCTTTTATTCTCCTCTTGGTTAGTTGTAATTTTATGTAGAGATGGTGACTTAAAGCACTTTATCCATTCAAGGTGCAATATTTAATTTATTTATTGGTGCAATATTATGGACTGTCTCTTATTTCCAGATGTATTTAGCATATAGAAAAGCAAATTTCAACTTCATTTAACTTTTTATATCTTTTATATGTACTCGATTTTTTTTGTTTGATGTTTCTTTATTAGGCTTCAGATTTTTCTCACTTTAGATTTTCTTTTTCAAAAACGCTAATAACTCCAGAAAATGACCGTTTTCTGGAGCCTTTGACCATGTGGGCTTCAGTGGGGAAGTGAGAGGAAGCGTTTGCCTCTGCAGCTCTTCAACCTTGAACTTGTGACATTTAAAGCATGCAGCATATGTCTGCGTTCTCTGTAGCAGCAGATGCTTGTAAGAGTCGTTTGACCCTCTTGCAGTCATCCTGACTTACTGACCCAGCATCACTGCTGCTTTAAATCAGGATTAGTTATATAACCAAGATTTATCCTTCTGTTAAACACGGATCACACACACCTCTTCCTTAAGACACATGAGGCTGTCTGGTGACACCATTAGCTTCTCCGTCTCTTTGTTTTTCCTTTTCTTTTTTATTTCACTTGTTAGAGGCAACTTTTGTTACAACTTGTTTGTACTTTCTTTTTAACCACTTAGAAGACTTAGATCTAGCATTTTGTTTTTATTTTTTTAGGATAATAGTGAACATAAATGCATCTTTTCAAATATCAGTTTGAGGAAAAAGCAAGAATCTTCTGATTTCCATCACCTTGACGTTAAAAATTGTAGAAAATCTTCCCTGTTTATTTGCTGCAGTTATTTAGATTACACAGTTATTGATCATTGAGGCAGAGAGAGTTTTCATGAACACATCGTCTGGATTTTATTCTGATTTAGTGACACAATGCAGAGACGAAGCAGTTGTTGCTGTTATTAGAAAACAGCTGATAAAAAAGAAAAACCTTCACGCCAACTAACTTTAAAAAATAAAAAAAATTTTGCTTGATTCTTAAAGAAAATTAAGCAAACATTTGCACCATCTAGTGATCACATATGGAAAGTGCAGGCTTGTTTGTAACTTGCTTATTTTCTTTTTTTAATCTAAAGTTAACTACACTGGCTACAAAAAGAGGATTTTCTAAAGATCTTAAACTTTTAGAAATGTTTATATTTACATATTAATATTTTATCATCACAATACAATGGTACATAATTTTTTTGTTTATCACACTAATAACACCAAATTTATCCAGTCTATTTGTCTCTTTAAAATCTCTTTTCAAATTTTTACTATTTAGATTCATGGTTGATTAATTTCCAGTCAACATCTTTACATGCACATTCTCAAGCTTGTATTTTGATCCATATTAGGACTTTGTATTGACCTCAATAGATACTTGATTGTCTGAATTGGGACATTTTGTTCAGGGAATGGCTTATAATATAACAAACAAAACAAAAAATAATCAACATCAAAACACACTTAACCGTAGACAACGTAAAGACAGAAATAACTTCCGCTCTAGTTCATTCCTTCTGTGCATGCTACTTAATTATGTGGCAGTTTATGAAAATGCAATTGATTTAAGCATGTTCTCATTTAAACCTACTAAGATGACTTCTATTCATCTTAGTATCTGCATTTATGCCTAACCCTAACCCCACCTGTTACCTGTTTTTTCCTAACCCAGGGGTCTGCAACCTGCGGCTCTTTGAACTTCCCACAATGACTCTTAATAGCTTTTGTTAAAAAAATTACACAAAATCAGTCTATGTTTTTAAATATACAGAGAATAACAAATGGAAGTTTTCACAGTTTTTAATTATTTGCACTGGATTTTCACAAAGAATGACACATCTTTGTTTTCCCACCTGATAGTCCGGTAAGCTTGATTTGCTTTGGGACCAAAATTGGAACATTTATTACATTTTCAGCTGCTGCTTTTCATGCTGCAGTTTGTCAAACGAACTAAACCATTTGAAAAACCTGTTTTGCTCCTTGGCTGTGAGGGCGCTGCACCAAGATCCACTGAAGGATCTTGGTGCACCTTTGAAGAAGACACTGAATGCAACTTCCGTCTTGTAAATAAATGTAAATAAAAATGGAGTAGCGTCAGAGCAGTTGTAGGAGTTCTCTTTTGTCTTTGGCTAAAGACCACAAGTAATTTCTCCTGCTAGCGCTGGATCAGCTTGTTTGTTTTCATTGTATTTACCCAGAAAGCCCTGCGCTTTAGTCTGCTTCCTGCTTTTGGAGTGATCTCCGGTCCAATTGGCATCATTTGACATCTGCGGCTCTAAAAGAGGTTTATTTGGCTGTTCTCCGAGCAAAATGGCTCTTTAGGTTGCAAAGATTGCAGGCCCCTGGTCTAACCCAACCTTAACCAAAACTTAATTCACATTCTTCCTCTGAACTGAACCCCTTACAAGCGAAATAGGGGGCTGCCACAGTAGCACCAACCTTTGGTCCCCATAGACATAAAGGTCTTCAGGGAGTCGGTGAATGTTTTGGGCGGTTGGCCCAATATGTAGCAAAAACAAGTACACACACACACACACTGACTGTTTGATGATGTCCCTTTGTTATAGTATAAACTCCATCCCACTCCATCCAAACTTCTCACCTGCTTTATGTTGTTGTTTCTCCTTCATCCAGTGTTTCAGAGCAGTGGATCCATCTGTGCTTTAAGGGTCCGAGTTGTTCTGTGTCGTAAAGGAAGTTTAGAGGATGTTGGTATGTGTTGAATTGATAATATCTGGTTGATTCCTAATGGATCATTTTGTTCTTCTTCTTCTTGAGGGTCACAGACCAACCTGAGAGAATCAGCAGATCTCCGGTCACAAGGTGAGTACAGTGAATCTCGTCTGTCTTACAGATAATTGTTAAAATCTTCATGTTTGAAATCGATTTGGGTAAAGTTGGTTTCCAGTTGAAAATCTAACAAGCTGCGTTTCCAATAGAAATGTGCTCAAACCTTTTGCCAGCATTCCGCTAATTTTTAAGAAACACAATTTCGCAATTGCAGTGTTCCCATTACATGAGAAAAGTAATTAAAATCACATGTAAATAAGTTTATTTATGTGATAAACCATTGAAAAGCATCATCCTCCAACTGCTTCCTGGTTTCTTCTTCGTCTTCTTTGTGTTTTGCACCAGTTGTAACATCCGGTTGTTGATCATGTGGCCCGTAATGCACAAAAAAGTGTTGCCACTGCAGTTTTGCAAAATAAACCAATTTCAATACGCCCAAAAAAACCCATCTCATCCTCATTTCTTTTTTTCCCCTTTTTCCTTTTATTCTTTTTTGCCAGTTTTTGCTTTTTTCCTATTTTTTTTTCCTTTTTTCTTCTTTTTTTGGCAATTTTCTTTTTTCCCCACTTTTTTCCATTCTTTACTTTTTTCTATTTTGGTCTGTTTTCCCTTTCTCCTACTATCCTCCTTTTCTTTTTCCGTTTTCCATTTTTTTCAATTTCCCCTTTTTGTTTCTCCTCTTTCCTTTCTCTGACATTTTCCCATTTTTTCCTTGTTTCTCTATCTTTGTAATTGAAGCATTCATTCCTGTGAGATCCTGCTCACAGGAATCCAGCAGGATTACATCTTTTACGTTTCCTGTACATCTGTGGCTGGTAGTTTGTAGTTTATCTTACTGAAGCTCTCATTTGCTCCTCTCAGCCTCAGCCACTCCAGCCCAATCTCAGGGTAAAAGCAGCAGGTAAAACAGTGGCAGGTCAATGTAAACTATGCAGACTGTGAAGTAGAGTGTGTTGTGATCATTCCTGCAGGTAGAACTGAGATAAATGTTTACATCCTATTTGCACCGTAGAAGGGTTTTATAATATGTGGGGTTTTTGTTTTTAGTGTTATTGTAGATAAACTGTTGTGAATTTGCATTTATTTTATCTTGATGTTCTGATAGGTATAAACTGTGATTACATCACTGTTAAAGGTCACATTTGTCTATTATGAACTTTTTTATTTTTATTTTAAAGTGACAAATATGCAATACAATTTAACGGAGAAGCTATCTGATTTGTCAGAGGGTAAAAATGTAACCAAACAGCAGCAATAGTGTTGTTTAATAAGTTTACACACACAATACTTTTTTAAAGCACCTTTTCATTTCCTTACTTTTCCTTTAGCCATTTTTCTTTCTTTTGCAGATAATGTCTTTGATGACTTTAATTGAAAGCCTGGCATTCTTATATGAAAAACATAAATAAACAAATCAACATTTGACAGTTTTCCCTGTCAAACAAGTTTGTTTTTCACTTAAATTGTACAGGTCACATTAAAAATAGAAAAGTCAAACAAAGCCTGATGTTTTAACAGGAGTATTTCTCTATTTGCTTTATATTTATTATTTTATATTAAAGTGAACAATTATTAGTGTGTCTTACATTCGTGTATGTAAAAATTAAGGCCTTAAAATGTCTTAAATTAATTTAAAAAAAAAATTAAGTTGGCCTTAATAATGTTACTTTTTCAGACATTCATTACTTAAGTGACTCAACCCAGTTGAGGCTATCGCTAACTAGTTGTTTATATATCTTTGCTAGCTAGATAGCCACTGTATGCGCTGTACAATGGCTGCTGTAAAATACGCATCTGTTTGAAGTCATGTTTAAGTCCAAGTGTAAACTTTGAGTTGGGGGGCGTGGCCAGCTGCAGCTTATTTAGATTTAAAGTGACAGAGACCCTAAAATGGCTCAAAATCGGTGGAACTAAGCAGACAAAAATCTCATTATCTAAGAGTGATTTTGTGCTAAAACATGTTTTGTTTAGAGCTATCTTAACATGTTCAAGGAAGAATAAAAAGCCAGCTTTAAATTTAAGATACCCTCCATAAGAAGGTGGACAATCTGATTTAATTTTTTTTCTCTTCTCTCTTCTCATTTTTTCAACCACACATTCTTTCCCATCTCTTTAAATTTCATTCCCCTCTACTAGTCGCCATCTATCTGGGCATCAAAAAGCGGCCGAGCCCCGGACCCCCCGATGCGGATGGGATGTGAGGGTCCGGAGCCCCCGGGACCCGGCCGAGGTGGTCCTGGCTCTGCGGGAGGCGGCGCAAGGCTGCGGCTGCCAGGTCCACCTGGCCGGCCCGTTCCTCCTGTCCTGCACCCATGGCGCGGCCGGAGCCCGCGTTGCCTTTGAGGCCGAGGTCTGCCAGCTGCCCAACGGGCCAGGCCAGAGCGGTGTGAAGTTCAGGCGCCTGTGGGGGGCGCCGTTGGCCTTCAGAGACATCGCCGCCAAGGTGTCAAAGGAGCTGGAGCTCCGAGGTGAGGCGGGTAGGTGACAGACTGACACCTCCAAAAAAAACACCCGCAGCTCCCTGACTCCTCCCACTCACAGTCGGACGGACTAAAGATGGCCCTCTGACCTCCGACCCCCGCTGAGCTCACACATACACAGCTTGAGACCACAGAGTTGGACTTTCTTTTTGGCTCAGATTTAACTTCAGGTTGCTGAGAATGACGGAAAACGTGTTGTTCACATTGTTTCTGTCGCTTGTCATCATTCCTTTTTAAAGAGCTGCTATTTAAATGTTTTTTTTTTATTATTTTTCTGTGTAATAAGTTCATTTTTTTTGCTTAGTGCTTTTAAAATAGGAGAAAATTGATGACTGTTGTCAATATTGGAAGCAGATGTCACAGAGGAAACCTCCGGCCACTGGGGGGAGACATGCAGAAATGCAGGGACTGCCAACAGACTAAATGGAGCGTAGTTACGTTTCCTCTGTCTGGATACCTGCTGAAAAGTTTGCTCCATCTTTTTGTCATGGTAAAAAGTAAGTACACCCACTTACAGCTATAAAATTTGCCATATAAGGACATAATGAAAATGTTTTAGACTTTCAAATTGTCATTATCTGTTAAACAAATATGAAGCCAAGATTTTAAAAAAGGCAGTGTTGTGAAAAAACTAAGTACACCCCATCATTTAGTAGCTTGTAGAGTGTCCTTTGGCAACACTTTGTAGTAGATAGTCTGGTAGACTCGGTTCTTCATAGTTGATTAAACGACTAATTAAACCCACATCATGATCCCTCCACCACCGTGCTTGTCAGTGTGTATTAAACCATGTTTGCGTGGTTTTCTCTAAACATTTCTGCTTTGGTGTCATCTGTCCAGAGCTTCTTTCAGATTAAACATTTTTACGTTTTAACAATGAGATCTTCTAATTTTACTATTGAATTTTGGAGATTTTTTTAGGGCTGCATCGATTGCAGTTTACTGGCAGACCACCAATCTTTAAAAAGCCTCAATTGACTATTCAAATTTTATCCTCCACCAATTTTGTTTATCTGAAAAGTCACTAAAGATAGTGACAAAGTTGGAGGCAACAATTGGGGGTTTTCAGACTTTTACTGAGGTAGATAAGATGTAAGTATTTATTAAAATTGGCAGCCATCTTAAATTTTATGAATAATCTTAATGTTTATAGAGAAAAATGTGTTTAACTCTCAGTTGGGTGTGCCAAGGCAGCAAATGCTAAAACTCCCGCTTTTATAGGTTTTTCACACTGATCTGGATCAGTTAATCAATGAGATTTGATAACTTCCCCTTTTAGATTTCCCACACACGTCTTTCCATTTTAGTTTCATTTAGTTCGATATATGATTACTGTCATTGAATCTTTTGTGTGATTCTCTAAGCTTCAGGTTTGATGCAAATATTTTTTCAATCTAGTAAAGATCAAATCGTTTTATTTTTGTCCTTTTACTTAAAACTCCACAATTAAACGAGGGTGTACTTTCTTTTTACCGTAGTTGGCAAGTGAGCAAAGCTGCCAAATAAAAAAAAAAAAGAATAATAATTAAATTAATTGAGCTCCTTCCTTACACTAAGCTTCAGTCAATGATGGAACTGGTTTGTTACATCATCATTATTATGAATTACTTTTTCAGCACCAATATAATTCAACATGGAAATAATAAACAGGATATGGTTTACTTTGTGTTATGTTATAAAAACTAAAGAAAATAAATTCCTTCAGTAATCTTTTAAAAAATCCAACAGCTTTTTCTTCCAACTGCAAAACTGAACTCTCTCCCATATTAACATTAAAACTGGTTCAGAACAAAATGGAGTAGTTGGTGTTTCCCTCATTTTGTTTGGTCTCCACACTGTCTGATTGTTGATGTTTAGGGAAGAAAAGCGCCACAAAGCCAAGGATCACATGATTTAGACCCTACTGGACTTCATCTTCTTCATCTGGTTAAGTTTTCATATTTATGGAATCGTTAAATAAATTGAGCACTTTCTCTTTCAGGTTTTCAGCGGACTGAACCTTAGCCTTTACATGCAACAACTATGACTCCTGGCAAAAATGTTGAATCATGACACATTGAGAATGTTTTGTAATGCAGAGAAAAACATCTGATATGACCAGAGGTGGGCAGAGTGCACAAAAATTGTACTCGAATAACAGGAGCAGTACTGTAACATATTTTACTCAAGTAAGAGTAAAATAGTATTTGGAGGAAAAGCTTACTAGTGGCGAGCTTTGCTAGCTGAAAAGCTAGCTGCGCTAACACTGAAGCAATAATCAGAAACATTATTTCCACTAAACCTCTATTCCAATATTTAGTTCCAGCTAAACTAACATGTTATTTAGTGGAAGCTAACGTTAACATGCTATGCTAACATGTTATTTAATGGAAGCTAATGATAAAGCGCTTCACCAACATGTTATTTATTGGAAGCTAATGCTATGGAGTAGAAACTAACACCAAATAGCTATGCTAACATGTTATTCAGTGGAAGCTAACATTAAAGCGCAACACCAACATTTTATTTAGTGGACTTTATGCTTCCACTAAATAAAATGTTTTGTGGGTTTTCACTAAGTAACGAGCTATACCAACATGTTACTTAGTCGAAGCTAACACTAAATAGCTATACTAACATGCTGTAAAAGCTAATGCTAAAGTGCTATACCAAACTTTACCCAAACTAATATCACTCAAGTAAAAAACAGAAAGTATGGTACAGTAAAATTACTCTTCAAAGTATTTTTTTTCCCCAAAAAAGTTACTCAAATTAAATGTAACTGAGTAAATTTATGGAGTTACTACTCACCTCTGTGTACGTTCTTGTTTCTTGTTCTACTCATTTTTTTTTCTCTCTGGGGAAATTAAACCATTTTCCATTAATTATAAGGTCATTCATGTTTTTTCACGTTACAAACATACTTGGCTTTTTTTTTTTAGCGATTATTAAACATCCTCCATGAGATGTGCTTCCATAATTTTTGCCAAGAGTTGTAAATTTCAGCTGTTTCTTGATTCTTTTCCATACAAGCTGTAGATTTTCCTAGCACTGCTGGTACGACTGTTCTCCCATTGGATTCAAGTTACAGACTGTTAACCAATCAGATTCCTGATTCAAAATGCCAATCTCAAACATCCAAATCTCTGGCATCACTTTGATGTAACAATTAAGATATAACAAATTCTCTATTTTGTTTTATTTTAGGTACTTTGTTGCTCATCTCTAAGGAAATCTACCAATGTTTGTGGAGTTTTCCGATTTCTGGTTTCTGTCAGCGTCTGAAAATGTCAAGCTGTGATTTAGAGGCTAGTTGTTTGACTTTCTGTTTGTTTACTGCTCTGCCTCATTGCCCCAAAACGTTCTCAGACTAATCCATGCTTCAAGAACACTGATTACTTAGATCCAACGTACCGCCGGCTGAGACACCAGGAATGACCGACTTGCAGTCCTGCATGTCTCCTAGGATATAATGTGTGACACAAAATAAAAACCTTCAACCTCTGATATTTTTTTATTCTTTCTTTTTTATGCAAATTCGGAGAAGAGGCTTAAACTTTGGTTTCCTCCCCGTGTAACATTAAATCAGAATAAATAATAATAATTTGGAAAATTATTATTATTATTATTATAAAACAGACTAGAGAGTATATCTTAAGGCAGAACCTCATTGTAAAATCTAAATTAAATTAGCCCACATACCAGGAAGAGAATGACAGAACTCCACAAGTCTTGTTCATTCTTGTAGCTTACACATAACATAAGTAGTTTTGCTAATGCTAAAGCTCTTTAACATGGCATTTAGCAGAAGCTAATGTTAACCGATACACCTACAAGATTTTATAAAATGCTATACCAAAATAGTATTTAGTGGGAGCTAATGCTAAAGTGCTCTTCCAATGCACCATTTAGTGGAAGCTAATGCTAAAATACTATACTAAAATGGTATTTAGCAGGAGCTAATGCGCTATCCCAAGATGGTATTTAGTGGAAGTTAATGCTAATGCACTATACCAGCACAGTATGTAGCAGAAGCTAACTCTAAAGCCCTTTGCCAACAAAATATTTAGTGGAAATTAAAGTTTTCACCAATGTGAAAGCTAATGCTAAGACAGTAGCTTCCACTAGTGCTGGTATAGAGCTCTGTACCGGCACAGTATTTAGCAGAAGCTAACGCTAAAGCATTTTACCAACATGGTATTTAATGGAAGTTAATGTTAAGGTAATTTACCAACATGGTACTTAGAGGAAATGAAACTAAAGTGCTATACCAACATGGTATTTAACAGTAGGTAATGCTAAAGTGCCTTGACCTAAAACAGGAGAATTTGTCTCTTACGTCAAATAATAGGTTGAAAAACGGTGATGTGTCTGTTTTTACAGCAGGAATACGCAGATTTCAACTATATCTTTGGTTTCTATGAAGAAAAACAAAAACAGGATGAGTTGATTGTTACATGGGGCTTTGTTTAATTCTCCAGTTATATTTTACAACCAAAAAAAAAAAAATTGCACACACATAGCCACGACCAGACTATGCATAGGTTGATCCCAGGATGTTACGAAGGAGATGGGAAGATTATTTCAGTTAGAAGAAATTAGATGAATAGGGAGAAAAGGCAGAAAAAGTAAACAGAAGTAAGAAAGGAAGGAGCAGAAGGAAAAGTGGAGTGTCTTTGGATGGAAGGAAGCCATCAGCAGGAAGTAGCCGTTTGGCCGAAACCAGTAAAATAACTTTACAACGAGGCTACATGTTCATTTCTTCTTTTTTTTTTTTAGAAAATAGAAAAAAAAAACAAACACAGACAGTCATTTCATCATGGGTTGTCTGTCCGCTTTACTTCTGAGCGGGGATCATGCCGTCGATGGACTCGCCCTTCTCCAGTTTCTTCTCCATCTCCACCATGAGCTTCACGCCGTCGACCACCAGCTGCACCTGCTCCACCTCGGAGGAGCCCAGACGGTCGGCGTTGGAGATGTCAAACACGCCGCCCACTGAGGCTGTGTCCACACCGCCTGGAGGAGGAAACAGGCCAAACATCTTTTTAAACCAATGCTGGAGAGCAAAAACTGCTCATCGACAATGACTAGCATTGGTTTTAGCTGTCAAATTGTCAAGGCTCTAAATCTTAGTTAAAGATTATATCTAAATATTCGCATGATATGTAAAAGAAAAATGGGACGAAGTGCTTTGCTTCTAATTGTCAACATTAGGACAACTAGATAAGGTCAGGAAAAAGTTTTAATCAAAAAAAATTGCAAAGAAGAGGGAAGTAGCTATGCTAGCTTGACTTTGACAACCTTAACATGTAGATGTGCTGCAGAATTAGGTGCTTCGGTTCACTTTTTTAGAAAAAAAAAAAAAAAGGCGACCCATCCGCCATCTATGATAGATCATCAGTAGACCAGGTGTTTACATTAGCTAATCAACCACCGCTGTGTTAGCTCAGCTAATAGCAGCGACGGCTAGTTTACCACAGCCATCACTTATTAATAATCGCATAATACACATCAAGCCTACAAACATAAAACTGTAACGGACTGAATGTTCAGTTCTTGTTTTGGTATTGAGTCGTGATACATTACTGGCGTTGATATCAGTTGCTGTGGCAACGGATCTGTGTGTAGCGTAGCCGACACAGAGAGCAAGAAAGTAAGAATATTCAGTGGTTTTGAGTTGTTCTTCAATGACTTTCTGCGTTATTTCCCCCCTTTGCTGTGACGCACTGCACTGAATTAATAATACCTAAATATCCAGGTTTGATTATCAGAATTTTTCTGTTGGTAAGTAAAACAATCGTCTTTCTGTCCTCCAGTGTTGTGCGCATGCGTGACATTTCTGGATGAAAACAATAAGGTGTGTACATATAAAATAATCTTTTCCACACCTGATTAGTTGAAGAAAAGTGTTCAACCTGCTGAATTACAGCGCCGATCGTTGCTTTAAACATGCCAAACCCATAGGGGGCAGTGTAGCGCAAAGCGAAAATCTACGTCAGCCGATCACATTAAACATGGCGCCAGGAAGTTTTTGTGTTGATGGACGGTGAGGTTGAACTACTTTTAGATACTGTGTTAGAATATCAAGTTAATAAAACATAAGTCGATGTCGACAGGGAATTATAGTGTCAGAAGTAACTTTTTGTTTTGAAGAAGAAGAAGAAGGCAATCGGCAGAAGCAGTTTAGCTTAAATATTTAGCATTTTACTATACATGGATGCAATATCTGAGACCGTCTGTATTTCCACAACAGACATCTTAGTGATCAGAAATCACTTTTTATTATTTGTTCAACTTCAGGTTTTAAAACCCAAACGACAATTAATTCATTGAGTACATAAAAAAGACACAAAAATTAAGAGACAATCAAAGTGAAAAACGTTATGGACGATACAGTGTAGGAAGAGAACTGCCATGTATTTGTCTTTATTTTTGTTTTGCATTTATTTCCCTGCCTACGTTTTTGACGCAGAATACTCTTTTTTTGACGCTAATGTTTGGCAAAGTACATAGTAAAAACACAACAGCGCCTCCTACGGTCAGAATATACAGCAGTCATAGAAGATGATGTAACCAGAGGAGGACAGAGTACCCAAGTAATAGTAGAAATACTTCATAATTAAATTACTCAAGTAAAAGTAAAAAGCACAGCGAAGTAAAACTGATGCGTTTTCTTTTTCTTTTTTGAAACAGCTTCTCGTTACTAGCCGCCTCTGGGTGTAACACCTGTTCTTCCGCCCAGCAGAATAAAGGAAGCGGCTGCCGTACCTGTGCCGCGTTTCTGCAGACGCAGCCTGGTCAGGATCTCCTCGAACTTGGCGTGCGTGCTGAGCTTGGGCAGCTTGACGTGCACGCCGCCGCGCAGGCCGGTGCCCAGGTTGGAGGGGCAGGTCAGGATGTAGCCCAGATGCTCGTTCCACATGAAGCCGTGGTTGTGCTTCTTGAAGATCTCCTCAATCTGACCAACATGAAGAGAAACTGAAGTGAGGCTTGATTACTACCTTCTTTAATTTTTTATTACTCCATAAAATAAGTTCACTTTGCTACCAAGCACAGTGTTCATTTTAAGTCGGTGTTGGTTCCGGCTGCTGTCCATCGGTCCAGTCCTCATACCTGACAACACATCTGGTGCCGTTTGCAATAAAAACTTAACAGCAATAATTTGGTTTATTTAGCCTGAAAAAATTTGGCTGTTCATTTCTCAAAACCATATTTTCACCATTTTATTCAAACATTTATAAATGTCAGAGTTCCAAACTAAATATTTAGCTGGTGAATTAAATGTTTAGTTGGCAAGCTAAATATTTAGTCTGAAAATGACATGCTTTGTTTGGAAATTAAATGTTTAATTTGGAAAATAAATATTTAGTTCTGAACTAATTATTTAGTTTGAAAGCTAAATATTTATTTTTAAATTAAATATTTATTGAAGAATAAATATTTAATGCATATTTAATTCATTAAATGTTAAAGATTGATATTGAAATTAAATACTTATTTATTTAGCTTCCTAACTAAATATTTAATATTAATTATAGTTGGTCTGTTGGACTTCTTCCACATATTATATGTTAATTATTTTACAAACAACAGAAAAAGCAGATTGTTTGCATTCGAGCTGAATTACTTTAATGTTAAAGTGAAGCTGTGTGAAATGTTCTGATATTCAGCTGTTTGTGATTTGATACTAAATAATGAATCCTCCATTTGAGAAAAGGAGGGACAAATGTTTGTTCCTCTCCACATATATATGCTGTTACTCCTGGAAATGTAATGAGACGTTTTTGGATGTTTCCTGATGTGTAATTTCTCCCCCTACAGAGATATTTTGTAAAACAGTCTAGGACTGTAAGGTAGCTAATTTGGGATTAGCAATCTGGTTGTGGAGTCAGAGGTTATTCGGCTGGCAGTTTCTGGTCTAGGTGTAACTTTTTTATATTTTTTTTATATTAAACACATTGCTTACCAGGGAAAAAAATTATTCTGTTGTCAATAAATGCGTATATATCTACATAAATATCAAATACATGTATTAAAAAACGTCCAAAGTCCATTTAAAACTCCAGAAAGCCTCAATCAAGACCACGTTAAGGACTTTCACTTCATCAGTACAATAGAAGTCTGACTGCTGCAGCAAATCTGACGTATTTTAAGAAGTCAGTTGGATCTGTTATGTGTCTGTTTTTGAGCAGCCCTGAGGTTTATGAGGTGAGTTTCACCTTCTGCAGGCCAACGCAGAAGCGTCTGAAGACCTCCTTCATGTTGCCTCCCTTCTGCATGGAGATGACGCGCAGGTGGTCCTCCTCGTTCACCCAGACCAGGAAGGTCTTGTTGTCGTTGTGCCTGAAGAATAATAGTATTATTCAAATCAGAAACAGAAAATAGTTGGAACTTCAACTCTGATGAGGTGATTCAGTCCAAGTGAATCAAGAAGATGCAACAGAAATGTCTTATTTGGGGAACAAAGAGGATATTTGGCTGCTATAAAGATGTATTGAACCATTGGGGCTGAAACGATTAATCATGATTAATCAGTTATTGATCACAACTAATGTTAGTAATCGATTAATTGCTAACTGGAGTATACAGACTAAACAAAAGTCCATTTGCTGAAAGAACAACACATTTAATGCAATAGTTGAGCCAAAACTGTGCAAAATACATACATTTTGCATTTAAGATACAAAAACAAGTATTTGTCTGTAAATATGTTCAACCCAGAACTTCTCAAGTGGCAGTTCTGGTTTCTCCTGGTTCAAATTCTGTAACGATTAATCAAATTAATCATGATTAGTCGATTATTGAAATAATTGTCAACTAATTTAGTAACCAGTTAATCATTAACTGGAGCATGCAGACTCAACAAGAGGTGATTTGCTGAAAGAATAAAACATTCAGAACTGTAATGAAGGCAAAATTGTACAAAATATCTGCAGAATGTGCAAATATTTCTATCCGATTAATCAGTTAATCGATAGAATAATTGATAACTAAAACAATCTGCTCACCAGATGCCCCTGCCGTCGGGCCAGTCGCGGGCCATGCCGGCGCAGGTCAGCAGGGGGGACACTGGCTTGTCAAACAGGAAGTGATCAGCGATCAGCTGCTCCTGCTCGGCGTCGGTCATGCCGTTCAGGGGGTAGTACTTTCCCTTGAACTCGCCGTCCAGGGTGGACAGGGCTGGAGGGGGAAACGGTGACAGAATATTCAAAGAGCGAAGGAAAAGGTGGGGATGTGAGCGAGTTTGAAGCTCACCCTCAATGCTCAGCTTCTCGATGCCTCTGCGCTCTCCACGGCTGTTGTGGGGGGGCAGGGTGAACCCCTTGATGCTGCGGCCGGTACGCACACGGCTGGACAGCACGTAGTTGGGGTCCAGGTCGTCACCACCCTGATGGAGCAAAGAGGGGGGGCCATTTTTCATTTGCTTCAATTGCCATAATTATTTAATGTTCTGAAAAGTTTTTCATTCAAATTTTACTAAAAAATGGACAAAATTAGCAAAATAACTACTGAGAGGGTCTCCTAAACATACTATATAAGTTGTGTTGTTTCCCATTGCTGTAATAAAGTAAACGGTGCAAAAAGCACCTTAAAAACACAAATAGGAAACACCAGAGCCCTCGTAAGATAATATATTATTATTTTTGCTCATAAATTTGTGGTAAATGTGTTATTTTAAAAGAGTTTAGACCAAGATAACTTAATAGATACTTAATGAAAACATGCTAACATT
This sequence comes from Girardinus metallicus, assembly GCA_903067095.1. NCBI lineage: Eukaryota > Metazoa > Chordata > Actinopteri > Cyprinodontiformes > Poeciliidae > Girardinus > Girardinus metallicus. The sequence goes on from CAEGAE010016408.1 coordinate 57,897, forward strand.
TCAAAAGTGAAACTGCATTGAGCGTTTTGCAAAACTTTAAAAGCGTAACTAAATAATATTTTGTACCTATAACCTTTTTCCTCATCCCTACCATTTAATCCCAAAATATCATCATTTATAATACTCATGTTAATGTAGTAATCATGTTCATGGTTTAACATTTTGGTGAGCTAAAAAAATACAATTCTGTAAATTAAAAAAAACTGTTGAAAGGTTGAGCACATTTATTTATGTACAGATTGTAGTTAAATGTAGAAGCCTATCTATAGCATAATTAAACATTTTTAATATTTAATGTAAAATTGTGTTTTTATTCTGAACAATATGCTAAATTGGGCTGGTGTGAAGTAAAATAATGATATTTTGATTTCAGGAATGAAACATCCTCTAGGTGGCAGCACCTTGTTGTACCCAAACTGGTAACTTTTACACTTACAGATGATGGAAACATGATTTTATCATAAATTAGACAAATTACTAAAACAAGATGCATTGTAAACCAATTAAAATCAAGACTGACTATGGTAAGATAAACTAAGGGTTGAAAAAATGACATCATATTTGAATGGAGGACTGTGTCAGTGTTTGGCTCTGGCCCCCAAAATGGCTAAAGCTAAGTCCTTACCTTCAGGTTCTCGAAGTTCAGGTCAGTCTTGTGCTTGTCGGTGGGTTTGTATCCGCCATGACGGTCGGAGATGACGGGGTCAAGCAGCTCCTTGAAGACCTCGTAGGACTCCTCGTCTCCGGCGACGCAGCCCACGGTCATGATGAAGGGGTGACCTTACAGAAACGACACTGAGGAATAAGATAGACCTCCTGGAACCATCTTTGAAGCTAAAGATGAATATTCAGATGTTTGCTTCAGGTAATCTAAGTCTTGAGCGTGACATCTGCTGTTGTGTTTGTTTCTTTGCAGACGACTGTGTCCTTACCTGGGTTGTCAACACCAGTCTGGATGACGTCATCCACAGTGAAGCCACTGGGGGTGGATTTGCCCCTCAGCTTGGAATAAATGTCCTTGGTAAGTACCTGCAATAGATGACACAAAATACCTGACTTACTCCGTATCCTCTGCTGGAAGCTAGTTTTGTTTAAAGGCTAATCAATGAGGCTAAGTATGACGATGTACCTTGGCCATGTGGTTGTTGTGCAGAGAGAGATCGGGGAACTCCTCATCCACGGAGAACTTCATCTTGTAGTCGTTGTGGCAGTTCTTCATGGCTGCCATTCTTACTTTGTCTGAGGAAGTGGAGAAGAGGGGTTAGTTTCTAATAGTCTCATGTGCAGGGAAGCGCAGACTTTGGTTACTTTGGTGATTTGATATCAACATAAAATGGTCAGATTTTAAATATAGTCTGTCAAGAAAACAATATGTATGCTTTTTCTTGAGTCCTGGAGTCAGACGGAGACACTTACTGCCTGCATGTCTCACCACCTGTCTCTTCTAGACAGGCTAGATTATAAATAGCCTAACCATGACGATTAGTTTTTGCTCCAACCAGTTGAGACTTACTCTGGGGGGCTTTTGGCTTCAAAATGCACCAAACTTTTGCACTTTAACTAAAACCAACAACCAAACCTATAATTTTTAAACACCTTTTTTCCAAATTTAACCTATCCTCTCTGCAAAAACACAAAATATTACCAAGTAATTTTTGTTTAGTTTCTAGTGCAAATATCCTACACTTGAAATAAGACCAAACTAATTTACAAGTAACTTTTCAGCAAGACATAGGAGCGTGTTTTAAGTAAATAATTCCTTAATGTTGATGAACAAATTTCACTTCCATTGGCAGATTGTTTTACTTGTAATATGAGAAAAATGTGTTGTTATAAGTGAAATAATTTTCCAGTGGAACTAGAACTTTTTCATCAATATTAAGAAATAATTATTTACTTAAAACAAACTCCTGTCTTTTGTTGAAAAGTTTCTTATGAGTTAGTTTTGTCTTATTTCAAGTGTATGCAGATATTTGCTCTAGAGACTAGACCAAAATTACTTGGTAATATTTTGTGTTTTTGCAGTGCTCTGTTGACCTTCAAGCATTGCACATTTAAATGCAAAGCTGCAACTTGCGAGGTTGCAGCTGGAGAATCAATCGGTTAATAGTCTGAACTACCAGTTTCTGTAAGGTCAGCTTGTGGAAGTGCATTAGACTCATGAGACCCGGTATGCCAAAAGGTCAAAGCATGCATGCCGCACAAATGCCTCCATACCTTCCAACGGCTAAATCGAGCTCCCTAAACTATTCAGAGATGAACCTTAGTGCTGTTCTACAGGCGTCAGCAGCAGCTGATGGATAGCCACAACTGTTTGCATGACACTCTCCTATAACGGTTGACTTATTATGCAAAAACGACTCAAGTCTTTCAAAAGAAAAAGTTTTAGAAGTTAAGTAAATATAGTTTATTTCCATTTGTATTGTCTAGATTTGGAAGAAGCAAGGAATTTGTTTTGACCAAATGATTGCTGAAATCCTCGACACCTTCTTAGTTTTCATCTAAAAATATCAGTTTGCTACTTTATTACCTGCTTAGGAGAAAAGAAAGAAGTAACAAATCCCGGGATCAGATCCTGTTCGCCCAATGTAGGGGTTGCCCAGCTCTGACAGGTGACGGACTAAAGCCTTTATACCCAGATCTCTGTAACTATTGGATGGCTGGGTCTGGGGTCCCCTCGTTCCATTGGTTGAAGCAGCTTTTCTGGGCATGGATGGGTTTCTAAAAGGCAAGAACAAACGTCACACAGAGCTGGAGAGCAGAGGCGAGGCAACAGCTGCGAGCGCCTGGTCCAACCTTTCACCCTCTGCCTCCTGGTTGCTGCTTAGAAATCAGCAAAGGGAACACAATCACATGCAAAATGCATTCAATTTAAGTGTGTTATGCAGTTATTTTTATTTTATGAATATAAACTAATGTTCTTTACAATGTTTTAAATCAAGAATCAAAATTTTACTTTGATATTAACTCAAGATCGAAAAGTTTGGATATGTGGAGAGTTTACTCTGCTTGGTGTCTTTATTTTAAGAAATTAAAATAACATTGATTACATCATCCTGATAGCAAGAACAGATTAGATTTCAGTTCATGTACGACTCTGCTGCTTGGCATGTTCTGAGTTCAGGTTCCTTGACTCTGTTCTTCGAATGAAATGTCGTGTTGTGACGCATAGTGATAGCATGCTCAAGTTCAAAATATTTGGTAGATCAGAAAAGGAAAAATTCCTCTTATTCAGTTTACATCTACTCAGCACTGGCAGAAATGTCAAAGATTTAAAGCCTTTTGATGAGTTTAAACAATTGTTTTCTTATAGTTCAGGAAAAAAGTTTTAATTTATTGGGAATTCCCGCTGTCATGCTTGACCGTTGGTGTTTTAATGTTTGAAAGTCAAACTCTGGCTCCATTAAAAATAGACCTTTATTCTTAATTCTGACCAGAAATGAACAAATGAGGTACACAGAAAAATATAATACTGACATAAACAAACAGTGGTGTTAATTAATCTAAATTGTCTCAGGAGTCTTTCTGTTGATACTCAATAACCAAAAAACTGAAACCATGAGTGAAAGAAGCTCAACCATATTTAGCATTAGCCTGTGCTAAATACTATGTCTAGTGTTAGCAGAACTATTGTTTATGATTAGTGTTTTAGGTTTAGTGTGACTAACTTTTTAGTTAACAGTTCCCACTACTGGTTTGAAAATCTTACCTTGACTCCTTCCACCATATTACTGTGGGCAAATAGTTAAGTCTTTGTTGTGTCTGACTAATAAACCTTTTTCCAGAACACAACCATCTGAAACCAACTGGTTGTGAATACTCCATCATACTCCAACTGTCTAATCATATTATAGACTTTATCAACGTGACTGAAATCCCTGCAGGTTGCAATATCTGGATTTTCAGACATCAAAAACTTAAATGTTTTTGTTGAATTTATTACAACTTTTTTGCTTAAGTAAACATTGTGCAAGTTAATGATTATGCAACTGATGATTAAAAAGGTCAAGCTGTTTTTTTTTACTTCCCATGTAAACAAAACCATTTAAACATGTTAAAGTGACGTGCTATGCTGATGATATCCTACTTTATGTAGCAAAGATAATTTCTTGCCTCATTCTAAACATGGTAAAAACTTAATGATAGAAGATATTGTGTAAATTTTTAGATACATTTAATGTGCAGGAAAGGACACACAGCCACAACACAAAGGTATAATTTATTTATTTTTTTGCTCATTCATAAATTTGTTGCATGAAATTAGCATCCGTGTGTTGTGTTCAGGTGTGCAGGGATTCACACAGTCACTCCTTTCTTTAGCTTCTTTGCTCTAAATCAACGCTAGTCTCCAGTTTCACAGCTGCATCCTGACCATCCACAGACATGACTTTCCAAATTAGTCTCCTTCTATGTCACTGCATGAGACTGGCTGTGTGAGCCCCAGTCTCCTATGAATGAATGTAGATTACCATAACAACTAACAACGGGGCAGCATTAGAGGGTATGCCCAGTTAGGGGTCAGCTGCACCTCATGTGCTTAGAGCCATCTGTTAGTTTGAAACTTGAACCAGTCAAGTGTCCAAGAGCAGTTTGGCACAAAAAAAGAGCTGCATGGAGTTGGGAACACCTTGTCGTCCAGCTTTGTCAACATTGTTTGGTGAGTGTGCTAATAAACTTGCCCAGAAAAGCATCACAGAATTCAAAAAAAGTGACAAACTTTTTAAAATAAAAAGCATATTTAAGATCAAATGCAAAATGTTTCTCGAAAACTGTCAAATAACAAAAATAAGCCATGTATTCAAAACTCCGATTTTCACTCTGCATTGCATGCTTTAGCAGCCACGCCCTCTTAATAAAAGCTTAAAGGTCATACTGACAGACATGTGATATGCACTGCCCATTCAGACCAGTTAGCTCTGCAGCTCACTTACCTTTGTGGCACTGGTCCAGTATCCCAGTTTAGACTGTCACTCAATACCCCAGCACCAACCTCCCGTCTCCCCAAACACACACATACGCAACCCCCCAAAGCAGATCCAAAAAGGCCCAAACCCCCACAGAGACAGAGTCTCAGGAACAGTTACATAAATCAGGGACATTATGTTAATAGTTACCCAAATCTTTTCAGAATAAAATGCAAAACATCAACACAGATTAATATAGAAAGGCTGAAATTAGTTTATTGGTATAAATTAAACACTTCCTTGTTAGGGTGGGAATTGAATGCCTCGAGAATCTGTAGCATCTGTGGGTCCTACATCAAATTAGTTTGAAAGCATTTCATGTTTTGACTGTAATTTTGTGTTTTAAGAAGAAATACCTGGATTGCAGTTTGAGTAACTTTGCAGGGGTCACCCTGTATTACATAAAACCGTTTTTGGTTGGTTGGTGTTGAGTCCGAGGGCAGGTTCTCATTCACAGCGCGGGCCTCTGGGAGCAGTTGGAGGAAACATGAATTAACAAGTTCACACTCAAGTACTGCCAGGAACAACTGACAGTTTTGGCTGCCAAGATAATTTACCAACACAGAAGGCCAAGATTTTCACACAGAACAGCAAGACGATGAATGAAAAACAGAGAATTTAAGGGTCTTTCTTCCTACATCTTACACTCCGAGTGAACAGTAGGGAACAGTCTCTTTAGATTCCTAATCTTCGACCCTGGTTGACACTTTCAGACATACAAGTCCCGATCCAAAGTAGCAAGAAATTATGCTAGCAGTTGGAGGAGCCTACAAATAGACTTAGGCATTTGTAAGGCAACTGTGTGGACATGAGTAGATGCAAACCTTCACATGAATGGAACGAACAAGACCCGATGTTTCACAGTTCTCAAAATAATATCCAAAATAAAAAAACCAGCAACCTGTGATGCAAACTGTGTGCTAAAAGCAACGGCTTTTGGAAGATCATTCATTCAACAGCAGCATCTTTCTGGGTTGATATTCTCTTAGCCTCAAACTCAGCAATTGTGTTGCAGCAGTTTCCCGTTTGCAGCAATCTTGAGTCTTGACGCATGATGCATCCTAACCAGTCCTTTCATCTGGGGGTCATGGTTTGAGTCTTCTTTCATTTGTTGCCAAAATTAAAGCGAATACGAACAACATGTACTCATGTTTGCTTGTATCAACTGATGATAATCTTAGTCCTCGTTTACACTGAGCAGTGCGTCATGGGTCGGTACCTTCCGATACACTGTAGTCCCTTCTTCACAGGTGTTTCTTTAACCAGTTATTCCTACTTGGCCCCAGCCAGATTCGTTTCCACTACCAAATCCTGTGCGATCCTTCCGCATTTATTGGCCCAGCTTGTGTGAGCCGGGCCAAACTGGGTAATACAAGCAAGCAATTTAATTGGCAGCAGACTGCATTCATTGATTAGCCCATGTTTTACATCTCTGGGTGAGCAAAGGCAGTACACAGCATTAACCAGAGGGGCAACCTGCTACAAACACTGAGAGATTTTAGAAATACTGGCCACCCCAGGCCACAAATTACATCAATGGAACGTCGACCACACTTCCTGCAGATTCCCAGCCTGTCCATGGTCCTATATTTCTGCCCCTGTTCATGCCCACATAGTGAGGAACGCACTGCCAATAGACACACACAACTTGGATAGAGTGAGATTTGACAATGAAGAAGCGGCTTACCTGTGGTCTGGTGTATTCAGAATTGCATTTCCACCACTGTTTGGACTCTTGCTGGGCAGCTGATATTAAATCCAAATGCTTAGCGTAGTATCATACTAGTGCAACAACAAACGGGATGCACTAATGTGACTCGTTTGTCGCAAGTAGTGACATTTTTCTGTCATTCAAACAATGGACCTTGTTGTGTGACACCAACTGCTCCACCCTAAATATACCATACCATTATGGTACCATACTGTCGGGTGGCAATGATGGTAGGAGTTTGTCCCAAAATTATTGGGTTGCCGATTTGATCCCCGCTCCATCCGTCTCTGTTGTTGTGTTCTTGGGTGAGATACCCTCCTTACCTGCTGGTGAAGGTCAGAGGGCTTGGTGGCCTCACTTCTGATGGTGTGGTTACTGTGGCTACTATCCGGTCACTGTCAGCGTGTGAATTTGTACATGAATGGATAAATAACTGAATGTAGTGTGAAGCTCTTTGGGGTTCTCTGGACTTGACACAGGACTGCACAAATACAGGGCATTTACTATTTTACCACCACTTCACCATTATCCTAAGAACCTACAACTGAAGGGCACCTGGAATAGAGTGGTACAGGTTGGTTGTATGGAGTGCTTTTATGATAACAGCAGACAAAATAACGTACCAAACCATACTGACCCATACCGGTTGGTGGAAATGAGGCATTAGAGTCTGTTCTTCTTGAGACAACGCACCAAACCTTGCCAACATGGGTAAAGCTGTTATCTTCTTAGATCTTCACTGAATTCCTTTTAATTGCCTTTTAGTCAGTCCAGTAAGTGCAGTGAAGCAATAATTTATTCAAAGAGAAACTACCAGTTGTAGTCATCTATGAACTGATAGAAACAAATAGACTTTGGCCTTGTAAGGTAGAAGACAATCTACAACTGGTAGAAACAAATAGACTTTGGCCTTGTAAGGTAGAAGACAATCTACAACCTTTAGCACTACTTAACATTGTTGTGAGTATGAACAGAAACCACAAACATTCAATATTAAAACCCCTGGAACATTTTTTCATTTGGTCAAATTTCTAAGTTTCAACAAGTTTTATTTGGATTTTATGTGACAGGCATGCAAACTAACTCATAACTGTGAAGAGGAAAAAAACAAATTCAAGGTTGGATTCAAATCTGAAATTTGATTGGGTCATGCTAGGTTTCTATGCTTTGATTTAATACATCCCATTTTATCTCTGTCTTATTGAAGGTACATTGTCTTGCTAGAAGGCAAACCTCTGGTCCAACTTTTAACAGGTTTTCAACCTGTGATTGTCCTCTTTTTAATTCTATCACTCGTCCAATGTACTGTTTGCTGCGTCCCTTTCCCTCCTGAAGGAAAGTATGCCCATAGCATGACGCTTTCACTCTAATGTTTCACCATTTTTCTCAAATTATAGGTAGTTTGAATGGCTTTCTTGCCACTCTTCCATAAAGGCCAGATTTGTGGCGTGCATAACCAATCGTCTTCCCGTATGGCAAATAATAAATATGCAACTGATGACTCCTTTCTAAGCACTTAAGCGCTGGATTAACAAGTTCATAGTTGTTGCGTGATAATTTAGAGTTCGTGTGACGGTGACAGCGGGGTGCTCATGATGAAACCTGAGCTGGTCCTGAGGGGTCACTAAGGGGATCTCGGCGGCGAACTGTGGACTTCTATCTTTAGTGTTGCCTGTCCAGGTCCTCCAAAGGGAGCTCTTCCGATTGAATTGCATTGACTCAGCGGTCATTTCACGACCCCCCTTCCTTCTTCTAACTCTCCATTTATTCCTAATTTCTAATCAGATGCATATCTTTTGAGTTTTGTTGTGGAAACGTGGTACAGCTAAGAAAAGGCAGGAGGTTGGACTCAGGTCACTGGTGTGACGGTCACTAAAAGGTGCACAGAGTATATTTGTATTATATTTGGTGATTTATATTCCTTTCATGTTCGTCTTCGTTAAGAGCTCATGTTACATAACCTTAAGGCTGGCATGAAGAACATTACTACCAGGAGAGTTTCTCAGCCATGTTGATAGCATAGCTGAAGAAGTGGCTGAAGTATCTCACCACAGCTGTTTAATGAATTTGTTCTTGAAGGGTGGTCCTGTGATGAATTAGGGTTTACCCTGCCTGCTGCCCATTGACAGCTGGAAAGGCCTGTCACCCCCTGTGAAACTAAATAGGACAAAGAAGACTCTGATGGAATATAACTTTGGGGGAATGTAGACAGCTGCTATTGCTTTTTGTTTTCTATTTGTATATCCTTGTAAAACTGATCTAAATGCTGCTAACCATAGCCTCTGAATTTAATAAACAATATTCTGGTTAAAGATATCAGGAAATTGGCTTGTTACTATGTTTGCAGATGACATTAGTCTTTATCTTTAAGCAATGTTGTGCACAAGTAAATCCTCATAATGTGGCTTGTATGACTTGATAAATTACCTGGTATATTTATGGGCTTAATCTGATGTTTTACAGCCTCCATACTACTTACTCCAGTTTACCTGTAGAGTTAAAGACCATTGCACAACTTAAGACTTTTCATTTCAATAATGCATAGTAAAATAATACAAATTATGGTATGATGCAAATCAGCAACACTAGGCAAAGTTTTCCATACCACCAGTTAAACAAATCTTTACATTGCAAAGTTTAAACTATGATTTGCTTGTTCTTGCCTACAATTGAAGTTAATTGTTGCAGAAAATCAATATTAATTCCCTGGCCGGGATAAGACGTCAACGATTCAATTTGTGTGATCCTAAACCAAATTTTAAGAAAGTTTGGTTCAGGAAGTTGATGCTGATACAGTTTGACAAACATACAAACATTTTGGGTAAAGTTTTCAGTGATGCTGGTTGTTTGAAAATATATGCAAATTAAAATCTGCTCAAAGGAGAAACATGAGGTAGAACAAACAACCCATATTTTGTTGAAGACTTTTTTTAAAATAAGAAGTTGTTGTTTCTGAAAAAATAACCACCACGCTCAAAATTTAAGAACACTCGTCTCTGTCATGAATTATACACCTACTTTTTAAATAACAGAAATAAAGAGTATTTTTTTTGTTTAATTAAGTTATAGTAAATTTATTTTATTGATAATTTATATTTTACAATAAAATTGTTATGCAATAAAGTTGTAATCAAAAGTTTTTGTCCATATGGCAAAAAGTTTTCAGATTCTACTCTAGTGTGACATCTAGTGGCCTTCCAAGGAAATACATTGCCTAATTTTTTTTCAATGTAATATTGTTTGGAAATAACCATCCATCCATTTTCTAACACCAGGCTACTGGTGCCTCTCCAGCTAACGTTCTGGGCGAGAGGCGGGGTCACCTGGACAGGTCGCCAGTCTGTCGCAGGGCAATACAGAAACAGACAGGACAAACAGCAATGCACACACACCTAACAGTCAAAACAGTCATCTTTTTGGGCTGTGGGAGGAAGCCAGAGAACCCGGAGAGAACCCAGCATGCACAGGGAGAACATGCAAACTCCGTGCAGTAAGACCCCGGGCTGGGAATTGAACCCAGGACCAGTGCTACCACTGTGCAGCTGTTTGGAAATATCACTTTTTTAAATTTACTTTTTCTTTCTTTTTTTACTTATGAACTTCATAGAAGATTTTCAGCCATGTGACACAAGACTGACGTCAGATATTTCTCTGCCATTGTTTCCATTTCTACCTTACGTCTATTTTTACCCCAGTCGGTGCTGGCCAGGACTGCGATAACTTCTTTCAGTTGCTAGGCATCAGGTTTCTTTACTAATTTGTACTTTTTCACACAATGCCCAATGAAAACCTTCAGTTGAATAACAAAATCTATTTTTTATTCATCTGCTTTAACTCTCTGCGCACCGTAGCTTTGGTTAATAAGATCCCAGTTATCATTTGTGTATTTGTAAGAAATAGGAACACGAAGATAACTGATTAATGATTGTTATTATTTTTGGCTTTGAAGCTGCAATGTGGTGCAGTGTTGTTAATACATCCTCAAAGTGCGACCCTCCAACTGGGAGGTGAGAGAAAAATGACACTGTGTGAAATATTTAATCAGCGTAAACAGCAGCCATATGAAATTTGAGCGAGTTCGTAGTCAAATATTGAATAAAAAAATTAAAAAAAAACTTTAAAAGAAACTAAATGAAATTTAAATGATGACACTGTTACACTAAACAAAGGTGACTAACAGTTATAATGAAGATCATGGGGTTAAAGGAAGATTTACAGGTCTGAACTGGTTTAGAGGGACTTAACTTTACACAGACGAGTATTTAAATTAAAGCAGCATTTGTCCTCTCTACTCAGAACTGATAATTGCACAACTTAATTAACTTTAGAAAAACATTACTCCTTATATCTTCTGTGTATTCAGCATTGACTTTCATTGTTATACTAACATCCAATTTTACTCTAAGATAACCTCTGCCTCCATCTTTGATTTTAATAAGAAAAACATTTTCTGTATAATTCTCTGCATTTTTTTTAACTGAGTTTTTCCTCGTTGTTACAAAGTCAATATATTAACTGATAACCATGAACGTACAACATGTAACATGGTAATAAACACATGGTTAAAATCAGTTTTATAAATGAGCCACAAGCCTGAAAAATAAAAAGATTAAACATTTTAAAGTACATGTAGCTTCTTTCTTACAGATAAAACTAAGAATGTTTCCATAAAGGCCAAAAAGTATATAAAACGTAGAGTTTGTTACTGATAATGCGTTATGGCCTGCAGTTACACTCTCCACCGAAAGAGGGCGCTTACTCAGCCAGGTCAAGAGGCCGGCTCCGCAGTGTATCATGGGATACGGATCAGGTAAGCTCCTCCGATTCATCAGGTTGAACCTTACGGAGCGACTACAGGAAGTAAACACAAAAATTTCAAAGTAAAAGCATGTTGCATTGTTTTAACGTTTTACCTTAAACATTAAGCTATGTGCTGTTCTTTTTTTTAAGATAAAAATGTTAACTGCATGTAAAGTATTACTGCAGCAAATGGAGCTAATGCAGATGGGCATATTTTGTTTTCTGGTAAATAATATAAATGGACCCTGAGTACTTTCAATCTGAATTTGGACACCACTCTCCTAAACAATTTCCTGTCATTTGAGAGTGATTTTTTTGGTTCTTGCTCTCTTAAGTTTTATTTATTTGATCTTGATTACTTTTACTTGTTTGTGGTGAAGCTGCTTTGTTTTGTAAGAATCCAGATTATTTTCGACGCTTGTGTAAATGAATTCCCTTGAGCCTTCTGTGCTCCTTGGACGTTTATTTTGAAGTTCCAAAGCGGAAGTGTCGTTGCTTCCAGCTCTAGCTTGTTGCTGTTTGACAACAGGAGGAGCTGACAGCCGAAGAAGCGACAGGTGAATGATTTACAACATCCAAATTTCACCTGTCCAGCACTTCAATATATTAATGAAACCAAAACCGATCCTGTTAGACTGTTTCCGGCTTTGGGCCTCCAACTAAAATTAACATTTTGTGACCTAAAGAGTTGGCAAAAGGAATAACCCGCTACGGAGGAGCCTTGATTAGCAGGTATGCTATAAATAACATTTATCGCCGAGCGTTTGTTTATAGGTGTAAATGTGCTCATTTTCATATTTGTGTTAATTATGGAGCAGTTTTATCTGTCAGCAGCCGCTTTGGAGCGTCAAACGGAGGTTTTGTTATCGCTGAAATCCGACACGTTTATTTAATAAATCAACAAACACGCCTGGTGGCGTGACGCAGGTTTAATTATGTTGGCTTTTTAGCATAAATGCTCATAAATTCACTTTTTCCCCCGATGTATGTGAGCTGAGGCCTGTTGCGCCGCCCACTGTAAACAAACAGGAGTTTTTGGGTCCCCTCATCCCTGCAGGTTTCACTGTTTAGCAACCACCATTTATGTTTACTGAGTAATCTGCAGGCACGGTCTGCTCATCCCGTCTAGACGATTGGTTCAGGGATAATAAGGACATGTTTATACCCCCTATCTTTATCTGTAGGCGTGGGACTCCTGCACTGCAGTTAAATAGTCCTGCATGTTTTAAATGTTTCACTACAGCTGGTTAAAATACTTACATTATTTCTACACATTATTGTTGAGTCAGTGTGATTCAGGGGTATTGAAATAGAAAACTATCTGAAACAAGCAGGTTACTGGCTGTTATGGAAGAGAATCGGCGCCCCTCACCGAAAAAGAAAGATTCTGGCTTTAATCTGAGAACAATGGTTTTAATCTGATAATCTGCTAAAGAAAAGTCATCTAGCTAATCTAAGAATTCAAATGTTAATGGAGGAGTTATGGAAAAAAAAACAAGCTGAATTGTGACTTTAATCTATAAATTCTGGCTTCAATCTGAGAATTCTGAAATTTAAAAAAAGATTTCTGACTAAAAAGCTCGACTTGAATCAGAATTTTGAAAAAGAAAGAGCATTCTCACTTTAATCTAAAAAAAAATAGCCTTCACTCATAATTCTGGGATAAAAAACACAGAATTCGGACTTTACTCTGAGAATTCTGAAAAAAAAGGAAATTATCAGAATTTTGGAAAAGATCATTCTCACTTTAATATAAAAATTCTGCTTTTAATCAGAGAATTATGTACTAAAAATACAGAATTCTGACTTGAATCTATTAATTCTGATGAAAAGTCAGAATTCTGATTTTATTCCGACTATTCTGAATTTAATCTGATAATCTGCAAAGAAAAGTCACTCGACTAATCTAAGAATTCTGACTTTGTTCTCTAAATGCTGCAAGAATTAAGATTTTAATCCAAGAATTCTGAATTGAACCTGAAAATTAAATCTTCTTGATTACCGGCGTGGCCGAACGCTGTCGCCGATGTTTGCAGCAACATGTAGTGATGTTTTGCAGTTTCTGGTTTTCTTTGGTTTGGCTTGACTTGAATACTTTCATAATGGCTAATGACGTTTACTATAAAAAGTAATGTTTACACATTTGCTCTTCAAAAGAATATATCAAAAGATAAGCATTTCCTTTAGAAAACCTTCCCAGCTTCGACTTTCACGCAGCTGCTGGATGACGGTCAGCCTCATCACAGAGTGAAGGCAAAATGCTAAATTTCTCATTTATTTGCAGGAGTTGCAGCAAACAGGTGAGAGTCGCTTTCTACTGACCTTCTAACATCAAAGACATTAATGTGGAATAAAACACAATGAGCGCCTGCAGCGTTACGTTTGGCCGGGGAGTGGAAACAGGAAGAACCGGGTTAATGAAACAAAACATTCTCCGGTTCTGGACGGCAGAACCACAATCAGTGAAAAACTGGCGAAAAATAAACGATTTCAACTTAAGACGAGGAAAAATGATTGCTGGTACCTTTAGTTTCATTTTTTGTGGGAATTCAGTGCAAATGTTGCAGCAAAAAGATTGAAAAGTTGTTCTTAAAAAAATGAATTTTCTGCTAAAAGTGTATTTAAAAATACTAACTGGTTTCTTTTACTTTCTAGTCAAAGTTGTTAATAGCCATTACAGAAGTCCAGTGCTGAGTTGTGTCAACCAACCAGTAAAAGTCAAATGAAGATTTCAGGTCTTCTGTCTTGTTTTCACCAGTCGTCGGTTTTTAACATTTTCTTTTGACTGTTATTGAGTAGTTCCCTCTTTGTTCCCTCCGGTTTGTTTCCATCAAACCTACAACTTCCTTTATTCTCCCCCTGTGAATGAGTCAAAGTCTCCTGCTGTAAAACCTCGATAATCTAGTAATCTATTAACAATTCCCATGTTTTTGCTCCAATTAGCAACTTCAGTTAAAGAATGGTGCAAATTTAATCCAAGAGTAAAAGTGGTGATGGATATATTATTTAATAGAGTCAAATATTACTGGGAAATTAAAATCTTTTAACAATGGAAAGATACACAAAGTATTTGTCTTTTGTCTTCGTTTTGCTTTAATAATAAACAGGAACTCGTATTTCCTGAGACTTTTACTCAGAAGCACCAAATCTGCTTTTAATGATATTTTTGTTGCTAAATGAAACGAGTATCCTCTTGTTGCTGAGGATAAATGGTATTATTGTTTATATATTTTTATCCAGTAAGGGAACAGCAAGGTTCTAGTGTCCAAGAGAAGCAGATTTGTGATCTGTTGTTTGTTGATGTTTGTGTGTCAGATTTACTGGTGTACCAGAAACATGCAAATGGAAAGGTTCTGGTTCTGGACTTTTGCATTTAAAAGAGGAAAATGTGATTAATTGATTTAAAATTCGTGTAATTAAATAATCGAAAATAACTCATTAAAGTCTCAACGCTAATGAGAACACAATTAAAGTCTGGGTTGTATGGTTTTTACAATTAGCAGCTTTTTCTGAGAACTTGCATTAATTGCCTTTTATATCAAGTGTTTTGTTTTTGGGGTTTTTTTGCTACTTTTTAAATTATTTTTTTCCCCCAATACGGAATTTTTCAGATTCCTGTTTGTCCAAAATGGTGACATATTCACCTGCAATTTGTTGATTTTTAGTCTGATTCTTAGTTTTTTCAAATCAAATCTACCTGACTTCTCAGGTTTGTCGGGTAGATTTGCTTAAATAAATAGACCTCATAGAGAAATTAACAGGTTGTTAATAATAGACGATTAATAATACATCCTATAGCTTAAACTATGCTTTTACTTAGGTCTGTTTTTATTAGAATATAATGGAAATTCATTGAGATTTAAGGGTTTTATTTAGATTTTAAGAGAATACATTTGAAATCAGTTAAAACAAATCTTAAATTTTAAAAGAATTTTTTTTCTCTTCATTAAAAGCTTTTAAAAGAATTTGTCCAAACTCATTCAGAGAAACATTTATATTTTTTATTAATCAAGGTAGAAGCTGTTTGTGTTATTTTTGTGCAGCATAAAGAAGAAGTTGTTTAGTTTCTGTCAGCTGTGAACCATGTTATTGTTGTTATTGTCTGCAGCTCAATGTTATTCAATATTTCCTCTTATTCCACTTCTTTCCCCTTTTCTCTGTTTTTAACCCTCTTTCTGCTGTTCTCAGGTCAGTCGCAGGTTGAGCAGCATCATCGAAGCACGAAGCATGTTGTCGGGGGAGGAGATCCTGTGCAGCACACAGCAGGTGATCGCAGGGCTGGAAGCTCTGAAAGGGGAGAACCGCAGTTTGCTGGACGGCCTGCAGGAGGCAATGGAGAGCCATCCAGCGTCTCACGGCGGCGGTGGCGTGGAGCAGGAGAAGAGCAGCATCATCCGACAGTCGCTGGAGAGGATCGAGCTGGGGCTGAGCGAGGCGCAAGTACGTCAAACCTGCGGCACACGCTGCTGCTTCAGAAGTTACTTTAAAGTGACAAACTTAGCCCCGCCCCCAATTAAAAAAAAAAAAGTCCCCTAAAGTGGGCGGGGCCAAAATACACAGAGGTTTTTAGACTCCTCTAGCAACTTCTTTTCTAAAAAGCGACTAGCGACTAATCTTGCAACTTTTTTCAGGTGTAATACTCATGTTCAACCTAAAGAGGGCACACAGTGGCTTTAGAAGTTATTTTAAACAGTAACTAGGAAAACCCCGCCCCCAAATTTAGAAACATTTCCTCTAAAGTTTGTGGGGCCTCAAGTGGATGAAGTGGGGGAGAACTGTTGGCAGCTTAACGAATTTGTTGCTCTTTTTAGTGACCTTTCCGACCCCTTTAGTGACTTTTTTTTTTTTTTTTACACCAAAATATGACTATCTAGAAAAAGTTTTTTCTGAGATATCAAAGACTTTTATGGCAACATGTGAAAATTACCTATGTCCGCTACGTCCAGAGCTAGCAGCCAGTGCCTTCATACCCGACATAGTCTGTAACGCCAAGCAAGCGGTACTGGTGTAACCAATAGGAAAATTCAACTGCAGTAGCTGCTGTCCAACCCAAAGAGGGCAGCACTGAGACTGTTTTAGGCAAAATGTTACATAATTAAACAAAAGTACACAGAAATGGTAATATTTGCACAGAAACATAAAGATAGGCCCTTAAGCATCCATTTATAGTTTATCAGTAAAAAAAATGTTTATTCAGCCTTAGTTACCCTTTAAAAAGATTTAAAAGTGCAAATGAAACTGATATTTCTAAAAGTTCAGAAGCTTTTATTTCATTATTCTGAGTCTTTTGGTATTTATTATAAATATCTTGGTGACTTTTTAGACCTTTGATCCAGAGACTGCACGCTGCTGCTATAGAAGTTATTTTAAACTGTAAATGTAATAGCTTTGCCCTCAAATTTGTAAAAAAATTCCCCTAAAGTGGGCGGGGCCACGATACTCTGAGGGGCGTGGCCAAGTGGGTTAAGTGGGAGGAAATCACTGTTGCTGTTCTATTTAGCGACTTTTAGACTCCTACGGCTTTTTTTCCCAAAATGTGACCAGTGACAAATAAACTTTTGCAACGTTTTTCTGTTTGATTGCTGTTATTGTTGACTCTGTTTCCAGTTGGTTTTGATGAACCATGTGAAGTCCTTTCTTGGTTCCGTATCTGTGAAATGCGCTACAAAAACCTAGTTAATAATTTTTTTATATTCTGTGCAGGTGATGATGGCTCTGTCGTCTCATCTTGGCTCACTGGAGGCTGAGAAGCAAAAGTTACGAGCTCAGGTAAGACACGCAGCTTTTTTTTTTTTTTTTTTTTTACATGAGTGAAATAATACATTTTTAAGTTCTGTAACTTAAATGACCAAATCCTTTGGTTGTATTTTGGCTAAAATCATGGCTCCATTCTTTCTATGATCACACAGCAGGTGAATTTTATCCATATCCGTCTTTTTCACGGCAGTCTGAACCGCCTGATTCCAAACTTTTCACCCTGAAAAAAAAAAAGATTTGATCCACTTCTGTATGGAAATAAATTAATGTATGTGATTATTGCAGTAGACATGCAAATTTTTCAGTGTCTAGCGATTTGATCCCAATTTTTAGGGTTCAATTTGACTTATTATTTTTAATTCAGAAACCAATTTTTCTATTAAAATGGTCTGGAAATTTTGCTTAAATCATGTGACTGACGAGGAAAAGACAGTAAACAGTAAACAAATAAAACATTTAACAAAAACAACTCTATAATGTATCAATTTACATTAGTTGATGTCCAAACAAAATATTATCAGGTTAGCTTAGCTGCCTAGCTTTTTCTCAAATAAAAATATATCAATTAATCATAACACATCCAGCGACCGAGTGAATGCGTGATGCGATATGCAAACGGGAGAGGCAACGACGTACGACTCAAACGCTTTTTAAAATTGACTTTGAGCATTTTGAATCAATTCGGAATTCCCTGGATTAGGAATTGCGATTCTTTACAGATTCAAATTGTTTTTCTGCACCTCTACTCTCCAGTCAAAACGCTCACGTCGCGTTTTATCCAACTTTTACGTCACTGATGAGACACGACTCATGATTCATGTCTCAGAAGACGACGCATTCGGTAAATCTGGACGTAAACAACGGAAGAAGTGTATAATTAGAAACTGACGAAAGCAGTCTGAGTCAGTGAACGCGTCACTCTTAGCTCTGCCTCCACATCCAAACACATTTCTCTACAGAAGTTACAGTCAAGTTTTCTTTTTCCTGATTTTGTTGTTTTGTTTCTTATATGAATTATTGTCATTTTTGTCCTTAAAATATCAAAATTTCCACTTAACTTCATATTTTGGTCCATCTGATGATGTAATTTTTAAATATTAAATGATTGATAATTTGATCAGTTACTCAGTACTTGAGTAACTTTTTACCAAATACTTTTTTACTCTTACTTGAGTAATTTCTTGCTACTTTTTACTTCTACTTGAGTAAAAATATGTTACAGTAGTGCTACTCTTACGTGAGTAAAATGTTTGTGCGCCTCTGTTCCGCCCTCAGGTGCGCCGTCTGGTTCAGGAGAACCAGTGGCTGAGGGACGAACTCGCCGGCGCTCAGCAGCGGCTGCAGGACAAGGAGCAGGAGGTCGTGACCCTGGAGGAGCAGAACAAGCACCTGCAGTTCATGTCCTCCATCCGTAAATACGACCAGGACGAGCCGCCTGTGGTGAGATCCAGCAGCCTGCAGCCTCCTCACTGATGACAAATCATTTAAGTTTACGTCACCAAAATAAGAGAAGCAGTTTTCCTAACTAAGCAGCTGCAATCACATTTTGGACAAACGTCACCGATACTGATGTCAGTGCCGATACATTGATGAAACCCAACAAGACACAGAGGGCGTACTTTCTTTTTTCAATATCTGTTGGAGCTTTTTTAAAAGTTTGTGCTGCTTTTTATTTCAGGATGAGAAAGAAACTTCCTCCAACAAGGAGTCTCTGGATGATTTGTTTCCTGCCGAAGACGAGGAACCGTCCCAGAGTAAGACGTTACGATTTCAGATTGCGCTTACTGTCGCGTTCTCATGCTACAGAAATGGACTGCAGAAAGCCTGATTTCCCAAATTTAGAGGGCGACTAAAATAAATTTGTGTAGATCATTAAAGAAGAAAACCTGTTATTTTAGACTTTCTGCCATAAAATGTTAAAAACCTGAAGAAGGAGCAAAGCATGACACACGTATTGTATGGTGGTCGCACAATACGTGCGACCACCGTCCTTGTGGCGACATTTGCCGCATGTCTTCCCCTCTCTGGTTACCCTGTTTCCTGTAGAACTACTTTCAAATAAAGCCAACAAAACCTTTCAATGAGAAAAAGCTGAATATTAGAATATTGTTTTAAAGTATAAAGTTGGTGAGTCACATTATCAACACATCAGATTTATTAGTAAATATCAGATTTGTTTCTAAGTTGTAGATTTGCAGCTGATTTCTTAATTTCACTTATGACAAGACATTTTTTTCTACGTTGTAAGTGAAATAATCGGCCAGTGGAACTAGAACTTTTTCATCAGTAAGAAGGAATTATTCATTTAAAACAAGCTCCTACATCTTGCTGAAAACTTACTTGTAAGTTAATTTTGTATTATTTCAAGTTTACTTAGATATTTAGACCAGAAACTAGAGAAAAATAGTTGGTAAGATTTTGCACCGTATGCGCAGTACAATGGCTGCTGGAAAAGACACGCGTCTTGTTGTTGACTTACCATCCAGAAACCACTTGCTTGCTCCGTTCTTCTTGGTTTTGCAGGAGGCTCCACTTCTGCTTTTCAAAGATGTGCAGTTGTATAATTGAGCATCTGTTTGCAGCCGTTTTCACGTGTAACTGTTGATTTGGTGGGCGTGACCAGCAGCAGCTTATTTGGATTTAAAGTGACAGAGGCCCTAAAATAGATAATTCTGAATTGATCAGAGTAAAGTCCTATAATCCCAGAATGATTTATGCAAAACATGTAGTGAACATGTTTCGTATAAATTATGGATTTATCCTAAACTGTTCTAGAAACCATCTATACTTTTATTATATAAATGTTTTTGTTTTTTTGCCCAGTGTCCCAGCCTCATCACAGCAGCGCAGCGGCGGCAGCCCAGCAGGGCGGCTACGAGATCCCCGCCCGCCTCCGAACGCTCCACAACCTGGTCATCCAGTACGCGTCGCAGGGTCGCTACGAGGTCGCCGTGCCGCTCTGCAAGCAGGTGAGACCGGCGGCTCGCCGCCTGCTCCCGTTTCTGACCAGAACGGCTGCAGAGCTGATGATGTCGCCCCAACAGGCTCTGGAAGACCTGGAGAAGTCCTCCGGCCACACACACCCAGACGTAGCAACCATGCTCAACATCCTGGCTCTGGTGTACAGGTGAGGCGGCACAGACCGGAGGATCCGCCTCACAGCTGATCCCTGAGTAACTAGTTACATTTACTCAATTACATTTACTTCAGTAGCTTGTTTTTGAAAAGAAATCATTTCAGGAGGATTTTTCCTACTCTGTACTTTGAGTAGTTTTATTCTGAAGTATTTCTGCTCTTACTCGAGTAAAACTTCCAGATTTTCTACCCACTGAATTGAAAAGCAAACATGTTTTAACCAGACAGACACACAGCTGCAGTTTCTGTTCAATTTTCATGAGTTGTTTTATTGGAAGAAAATGATTTGGAAATTTTTATTTAGCCTGTTTTTCTTTTTTTGTCATTTTGAATTGTTGACATTTTGGTTCTTAAAATACCAAAATTTCCACTAAACTTTGTATTTTGTTCCATCTGATGGTGTAATTTTTAAATGTTAAATGACTGATTATTTGATTAGTTACTCAGTACTTGAGTAAACTTTTAACAAAATATTTTACTGTTGAGTAATTTCTTGGACAGCTCTTTTTACTTTTACTTGAGTGAAAATATGTTGAAGTATTGCTGCTCTTATTTTACTATAGTTTTTATATACTCTACTCACCTCTTGACCTTCCTTAAAGTAAGAGATATTTATCT
>CAEGAE010016426.1:0-97712 GCA_903067095.1 Girardinus metallicus
CCAACAAAGGATATATTACAAAGTATTGAGATGAACTTTTGTTATTGACCAAATACTTATTTTCCACCCTTATTTGCAAATTAATTCCTTAAAAATCAGACAGTATGATTTTCTGATTCTTTTTCTCATTTTGTCTCTCATAGTTGATGTCTACCTATGCTGTCAATTACAGTCCTCATCTTTTTAAGTAGGAGAACTTGCACAATTGGTGACCGATTAAATACTTTTTTCCCCCCACTGTATATTGAAGAGAATGTTAGTTATTTTATTTCTCTTTACTGTTATGCACCTTTGTGATGGTTTATCACATTAAAACCGATTTGAAGACATCTAAGGGGGTGGCTGTATGAATACTTTTGCAAAGACAGTAAATGCTTTCCCACAAGAGTGAAAAATTTTTAAACATTTCACCACAGGTGTATACGTTTTCTGTGTTCTAAAAACACATCCAAAAAGCAAGCAATTACTGTAGCAAAGCATAAAAAAGGCTTTGCTTTACAATTATTCTGCTACTGTGTTCTGAAACCTTTTATTTAAGTCTGCGTAACAGTCCTTCCTGAATAATGCATGCAACACTTTCCATAACTCAACCAACTATACTCAGAAAATAAATGTATAAATATTATTAGACTAAAACACACATACACATATAGTCACTTTGACAAAGGTTCTCTAATTGAATCCAGCACTCGAACACCTGTCCTAGATATTTTTTGAGGTAAATGAGAAAGGTTGGTGTGCTGATCATAATACCATAGTAACATTTCAAAAGACAGATTAAAACTTATATATGTAAATATATTTACATATACATTTACAGTACAAGGAGCTAATAAAAAATGATATGACAAATATTTGTGCAGTCATAGAACTATCACCAAGACCTCAGCAACCCGAACTGTACAAAACAACTAAAACATGAAAACTGACTATTTTTAGTTGTCAAAGTATGAGTTTCATAAGAACCAGGCGTCTGTTCTAATATTGATAAGGACTTTGCTAATGTGTATTTAAGGTTTAACTTACCTTCAAATAAACCAACTGTACATAAAGCATCCATTACTTTTATGTTTCATGAGCTGACAGATTTAACCGTCAGTATCTTACATATATGTTTTTTTTTGTCACTCAACAGCCATCTTAGAAAGTCACCGGCAGTCCAGAGAAACAAAAAAGGAGTAAGTAATTATTATACTAAGATTAATATGAATATTTAATAGAATTATTACTACTAAAAGCGATAAATATATATCTTTTTATATCAGTTCTTTTTAAATAATTTTTGTATTTACTTCAAACATTAAATATACTCTCTAAGCAAAATGTACTTGCTTAAAATTAGACACAGTGCAACATCAACTTTTTGGTTCAGGGGAGCATTTTAACCCAACCCTCATCTTCCTGTTATCATAGTTACTGAGACTAGAAAATCCACGTTGTGATCAAAGGACAGACATTTAACCCTGAGGTGCGCAGCAACATTTAACAGACCTGGAAATGTAGATCAGAGACTGCGAACCTACAGAGGATGTCACAGATAAGTTGATCTAGGCCATACCAGCAAGATGAATGTTATGATGTCTGTACCTGGCTTGTGTGGAATAAATCACCCATGATCGCCACACAATGCATGGTGGTTAAACTTTAGTTGGACTTGCACCTGACTGGTGCAGCATGGGAGCAGACTCATAAAAATCAAGGTGGCTGCAGTTTTTAGAGCGAGGAGCAGCAACTGTAGTCCGGTGAGACACACGCTTGGATGTTTTTTTAAGTCATTAGAGGACCTATAGCTCAAGGCATGGTGACCTCACCTCTAAGCTGTCTGGAAAAAAAAATTATATGCATATGCTTTAACTTAATGTGTGACAAAGAGAAATATGGAAAAAATATGAAATATTCTCATGCTTCAGCTTTTTGCAACTTCTAAAAAAGATGGAGGGGGAGGGGGGGGCTCTCTTTGCTCTCTTCCCCAAACAATGCTCTATTGTTAAGAGGATCTACTAAGGGTGTCTGGTCCCCCCATCCCAATCTTCCTCTGTAACAAAGGGGTGTGTGTCTGTGTCTGTGCAGGTGTGGGAACAAAGGAACTGTTAAGAGACAGAGATACAATGTAGAGCTCAAGGTTGATGTAAAGGGTGAATGCAATGTTATCTCTAGCATGTGAGTGACCGGCTCTTGAGGATTCTTTTGTTTGTGTTTGGTTATAGCTCAATCATCAGTTGTGAAACACCAGAAAAGCTGCCAACTTGCCCACAAAAGATGGGTAGAGACAGATTTCCTTCACAGGAGTTCCAATCTTTTCTCCTCTCACACAGAATCTTTCCTCCTTAAATGAAACTCTATCTAACAAGTTTGAAATGTTTTAAAGTTAAATATAATTGAGACTTGGAAAGTTTAAAATGTATTTGAGATTTTATGACAAAAGCACCAAGTGTTTTAGTAAAGAATAGGGTTTTTAATGCTTTTTCTTGTCAATTTTTGTTCATAGCAGTCGTTCAAAATAAAATAATAATATTATGGATAAAAATAAATACCAATTTAGTAATAATAACATTAAAATGAAAGCATACAAAAATTTTAACAAATTTATGCATTCCTTGTTTCCTACCTTTATTATTGTTGTTGAAAATGCAAACAGCCTTTTAATTGTCCTTTAGATGCATTTTTTTCTATACAAACAAACAAGCAAGCAAACAGGAATTGACTTTGCTTAAACAATAAAAATTTATTTGACTGCTCCATAACCCAACAGCTACTCATAAACAGAAGAAAACCTAATGTGGCTTTAAATTTTAAGTAGCCTAAAGTTAATCTGTGCAAAGAAACCCAGAAGATTTATAAAAACTCATTGCATTATTGGCTGCATGTGGTAAATCCTCATTCAGCTAATAATGCTGTAAATTGCAACAGTGCAAACTTCTATAGAGCTCTTTGTCAGAAGTGCAGACACCACGTTACCAATGTATGTTTGCTCAAAGTTTATTACTTAATTAGTCTGTTTCTAAGGATTATTTCTTTAAGTGGCTTCACAACACTTTTATGTCAGCAAACAATGAGATTCACCAAGTATTGGTGCAGGTGCACACATCTTTATCACACTGACATTCCTGCCATGACTCACATCAGAAGAAAAAACCTTCCTTCGTGAAGGAGGTAAACTTTTCCTGGGATATGCAAAGTTGGCTAAAAAGAATCATGGTGTGGTGTCTTGTTCTGTCATCATGGAAATTCTGACTTGCTGTGCAATAGAGAAAATTCAGATAGCAAATTTTGGCGACTAAATCTGTGCTTGAATGAATAAATTATCAACTAAATACATAAAAACATAAAAATATTATGATTAATCTTCACTTTCACCACAAGTCAAAACAATGTTGCCCGGGGTTCCTAGACTAACCATGTTCACTGATCTCTTTAGCACGTGAACATAATACTGAATTTAAATCACATTTGACAGCGTTCTTGGTGTTGTCTTTATTGTTCCGTGATGTTGTATGTTGATCAAATTAAAAACTAAAAGTGATGATAACCACAAGGCAAAAAAAAAAAAAAATCTATGTCTTCTCTTTGTACAACAAAACTTCGGCAATATTGTAATATTGGCTTCCTCAATAGAAATTTGCCCACAATGCTAAAATGATAAAATTTTAAACATCTTTTTATGTTTTGTGATAAGTCTAAGAAGAGTACCAACCTGTTTATGTAAAACTGGCAAAATTATGTTTACCAGTTTTTTAAATCTCCCCACTTCACATAGTTAATCTTTTGACTTAAGCTTAGAAAACTACTCTAATTGTATTTGTACCACTTTTCCATTAGTGATACAGCGCTCAGCACGTAAACCTAAACTGAAATAAACAATTAAATTACCTGTTTTTAGCTCTAGATTATTAACATTTCTTTTCAACAGAATATTAGGTATGTCTTTAGCAATCGGATTATTTCAATATTTTCCCAAGCATTTGCTTAATGATAGCTGTCTAACCGCTTGCTTGTAATGTGGACTATAAAAAGATAAGGTTTTGAAGACTTACATGCACCCTTTAGTGAAATGTACTTTAAAAGTCAGAAAGTAAAAATATACTTTAAAGGGAGACCTTACTCACTAAAGAGGATGGTGCCCTGGGTTGATCTTGTTTTGACTGTCAAAAAGAAAGTTGTGGCTTCTGCTCCGGTCGGTCGATTGTTGCTGTCATTTAAAGGGTGTGGAAGGGACGAAAGAGGTTTCAGCTCCAGGTACGATGTGCCATCAAAAGATGGGATATAGATGGTGGCATCTAAAAAACAAGAAAAGAGAAATCAAACATTATATTTATTAGAGCAAATATTTTAAATATTTAAAGTTTGCTCTAAAACCTGAAGAGTTAAATTTCTATATTATCTGTTTTTTATTGCAGTGACATAATAAATTTATACCAGTAATTAAACAGTTATAACAACTGGATGTGTGACAAATAAGGCTGGGTGAAGACAAGTTTCTCTTGCAAAGAAATATCCTGAGAGGGAATGGTAGAAGGGATGGAAAACAAAGATATATCCAAAACAAAGAACTCCAACAGATATTTAAGATTCAGGCTATGCTACTACCAGTAACAAAGAAGGGTCATGTACATTAAAAACAATTTTAAGTATTTTGTTTCCTGTACTTACAAAGTTTCATAAAAGTGAAGTAAGATGAGCAACCTTTCAGCACAATCAACAAAACTGAACATGTAGAAGCTTCATAAAAGCAGAATTAACAGACATCTAGATCTGGCTGGTTTTACAAACCACTTTGCTGGTTGCTCCCAGCAAAGTAGTTTGTAAGTTTATTTTTCAAAAGAAGAATGGCATACCAAGTGAAAGCAATGTCTGTATGTGCTTTCCTTAGTTAGGAGAACAACAGAAATTGTCGGCTGTATGCCTTTACAGCACAGATAGCTTGTCTGTGAGCAGAGTCAGCAGAGCCCTGCCAGGGCTATGTGCTAGTATGTCATTTCCCACTGGATGACAAAGGGTCTGATTTTAAGGAAAGGTGGAAGAAGTACAAGCTCAGGTCATCGACTCCACAAGCCAGTGATAATCTGTTGGCCTTTTACACAAAGGACACTGTACACCAAGTGGATCGTTTGCTGTTCAGGAACTTGAAAGTCAGCTCAAAACAGCCCAAATGAGCCACAGGTAAGGGGATTCTGCTGATAGTCACTGCATCCAAACAAAAATAAAGCTTGAACTTATCTGGGAACTACTCCAAGGGTATTATGAGTTTCCCTCTATTATTCTGTTAAATAATTTTAAAACCATACAACAGGAGATGAATCATTTGAATTTGTTGTGCCATACAAACAATAAAATAATAAACTCTACTTCCTGTTTTAAATATAAGTGTAAAAAAAAAAAAAAAAAAAAAAAACATATTCCCAGTTTTAAAATTCACTGGAGGGAGCGATGAAGTATCCTCAGCAACCCCGACCTCAAAATCCAATATGGCTGCCATGTATTTATAATGTGGTGGGGTTTGCAGTAAAATACTACTTGTCACTTTTACCAGTTTCTTTTTTTGTTTCTTTCTTTAGATCAACTTTACAATTAAGTTGTGTCATATTTAACTCATAAATACCACAATTTACTAAATTACCACAGATGATAGTCAAAGTTCCATTAATAGTACAGCTTGAGAACCTTGGTTATATTAAGGGAGGTTGTTCTCTAGAAATGATTTGGCGTAATACATTTGTTCTTGCTTGCACAACAATTAAATTTTCTACTTATGACAATTTTCCAAATACTTTTACTAATAGCATTTGCATTTACTTCTTCATAGAGTTTGCTCTGCTTTTGATGTTTCTTGATATCAATCCATGATGAGGGAAGAACAGTGCATTACACATTTACTGTAATGGAAAGTATCAGCATTTTGAACTATCACATTTGACAACTTGAACTGTTCACCTGTTAAAAGAATAACCAAGGTTCCCATGGCATTTTTCATATCATGATCCTCTTTTTCTTCACGAGTTTTCAATACATTTTGAACTGACTCCACTTTTCCATGAAAAACAGTGTGGGTGATTTTTTTTTTCTACAGAACATTATGTGGAATAGATATGGCAGCCAAGGCTTCAAGTTACAAAGAGAAAACATCAGCGACGGTGTTTACATTGTGGAAGAAGCAGTTCTATTGGACCAAAAATGATGAATCCATCCTGTAATATTTGCTGGCAAATGTCTGAGCAAGGATGACCAAGCTGGCTCGCTTTTAAAGACACAGGCAATTACAGAAACCACATACTAGATGCCCACAAAAAGAGCTGGCAGCACCAAGCCACAATGTTGGCAAATCAGGAGGCACACCACATCAGGTCCCATTAATGTCAAAGACAGATAGACAAAAACCCTGATCTGTTTCTCTTTTCTGTATGATCTCTTGTTTTTCATGATTAAATTTGTTGACAGTCTTCTTTCTGCTCAAGTTTCCTGCTCCAATTTGCATTTCTGTATTTGGTTTTCAGACAAAAAAAGAAGACACGAATGAACCCAACTCTTGAATCTAAGTTTATCATTTTGCCTATTTGCCACTGAAGAAATAAATTATGAGTAGTACACTGTAAAAAGAAATATAAATAATTTCTGAAGCTAAACTGGTTGAAAATTAAATGAGAGCATAAAAATGCAAATTAGATTAACAGAGCTGTGGTGCTTTAAGAGGGGGGAATTGCACACTCTCTTATTGCAACTGATGTTAGACGTTAAGTAAAAGTTGCTGGAATGACACAAATGAGACATACTGTGCACTTGGCATTTTATTTTCCCTTAGGGGTCAGCTTCCTATATCACAACTTCTAATATGCAAGTCAGAAATAAACTCTGTGAGCTGTGGAATGAAATCGTGATCAATACAGAACAACCTTGAATAATTTTTCACTTCATTGGTTTTGTCTTTTAGAAATACTACCTGACACAGGTGCCATTTATTACATCATTTTAAGATTGCTTTCTATTAATCGTGAGGCTGGACAAAATGTTGTTGCAGAAGACTACATTCTAGAAGAAGAATGTATATAAAAATGTATTACATTACTTTGCAAAAATACTTATACCCCATGCAGTTTGTCACGCTTTTTTCCCCTCACACTGCAGCTAAATGTTTTTTATATATTTTATAGAGCTTTTTTATGATAAACCAACGCAACGCAGTGCATAATTGTTATTTATTTATATTTGCAAAAGATGCATTAGTATTTAAGCCCCTTTTACTTTGACATCCTTAAATAAAATCCAATGAAACTAATTGCTTTTAAAGCTGCAGTACGTAACTCTTATAAAAAAATAAAAAAAAAATCCTTTTTTTACATATTTGCTAAAACTCTCACCATGTCATGACAGTATGTTGGAGCTTTGAATCTGTGAAAAGATCAGTCTAACCCTCCTCCTCTCTGTGCTACTGTTGCTGTCTGAAGAAATGCACCGCTCCAGACCAAAAACAACCAATGAAAGAAAGGAGGGGTGTCCCAGCGATGTCAACCAAACTTATGTATTCGCTCCTAAATGTTCTAATGGCGTAGAAAAGACTTGTTGTTAAAGAAAAACCATAACCATCTGCCGTCACCAGTGGCCATGCTAACTAGCCTGAATATTTACAACAGGCTGTGCTGTGGTCTGTTTGTCACGCAGTCATTTAATTCAGGCAGAAAACAGTTGTGTTTTCTGGAGTTTCTCACAGTCCTGCCTGATTTGTCCAGATGACAGTGGATACACAGGAAGTTGGTCAGAGTTGATGGGAAGATGGGTGTGACTACAGAACAATCTTTTGTATTTGAAAGGCTATAACACAAAACCTTTAAAAATAGTACACTGAAGATGCTGTAAGACTCAATAAATGTAAAAAAATTAAATAATAGTTTTGCAGGGCACTGTTAAAGAATTTAAGTCTTTTACTGTTCAACTGCATCACGAGTTTATAACAGCAATAAAAATAAAAGTTAGAGCATTATAATCAATCAGCAATTATGTGTGTAATAAAAGCCTCTTTGTTGGTAAGCTTTGTTGTCATTGAAATGTCAACTATTTTCAGCATTTCTTTTGTTTATCATTAAATTACTTGCTAAAAATAAACAGGTTGCATACCCATGTGCATTAATATATTTGTTAAAGATCTGTGCTATGTATCAGTGTTTCATCTAGGACAGAAACCAGTCCACCTCTTTCGTCACTGGGTTGCATGATTTATCTATAATTAGCTCGTAACAGGGGTGACTTGCTTCACTGTTCTCATGTGGCTATTCCTTAATTCGACAAGATGTAATGACAAGATTGTCGCCGGGCAAAGTCGCTCTGTGGCAAATTTATGTTCAGAGACTGTGTCAGCATGTAAACAGCCCGTGGACTTTTAAAGCGGGCTATGAGAAACTCGTGTTGCAAAGCACATTATTGGATAAGTGCTCAAAGGAGATTGGACCCTGTTAAACCTGAGACTGTAGTTCTTTTGAGAAGGAGCAATTCCTCAAACTCAGCAAAAGTGACACTAAAACGCTACTTCTGGTATTTAAAGAATAAGCTTTTAAGTCTGACAAGTAGGGGAATAAGCAGGAACTTCTTTTCTCGTTGTGGAAGGGAAAAGGTGAAAAGATCATTGTTGGAATTAAATCAAACTGAAGATTTGATTAATGGTACAGCTATGGTGGAGGAAATTAGTATCCTACTAGCATACAACAAAACAGTTTATCACATAATCTAAAGAGTCAAAAGTTTTAATCACCATTTAGTCTGGGAAGTTTTAAGATCTCCTAATTTGGGGAATCACAAATTATATTTTGTTGTGCACCATTTGCATTTTCCTGAACCGAAAAATCTAACATTCTGGAATAAGTTAATAAAGGAAACAGAAAATGAATGCATCATTCATCTCCAGTGGATCTTTAGGCAGAAGAAATCATCTTTAATAACTAACTCAATAAACCAGCGTTTGTATCATGCAAGGGGCGGGTAGCAGCTTCTGTCAACGTGGTCGTCTCCCGCAGGGAAAAAAACTAAACAAATGAGTCTTAAAAATAGAAGCATTTTATCACAGTGCCTGCAGAGACAAATAATGCTTTGTAAATTAGCTAAACACCTGTAAATTAGCATTTTTAAGAAACATGGCAGATGTGTCAAATCAGGGTGCTGGGTGCAGGCGGACTACTCAGGCTCATGTTAATGACTGTTAATGTTAGCTCAGAGGCAGGATTGTGTCAGCTCTGGGAACATGAGATTATGCTATAAGCATAATTTCCCAACACTTTAAATTTTTCTTAGGTCAACAATGTGCAGCGCATATGACAGTTAGTAACTAATGTTTACCTTGAAGTCTTCATTTCAAACTCATGACTGAAGGCGTAATTATTTCAAGTTCTTCACTCTTGTCCTGACTGCTAAGCCGAAAGCCACTCCTTAATAAAAGGCACATGGCAGCCCTTTGGAGTTTGCTAAAATGTACCTGAGGGACTCTCAGACCATTAGCTCACCTGCCTAAATACAGGTGAGGTGCATTGTTGTAATGAGGCATTTGTAAATTTTTGAGGAAAGATATTAATTTAATACAATTTAGAATAAAGCTGTAACATAAAATGTGGAAAACGTGAAGGACTGTGAATACTTTCCAGGTGTAGTGTAAATAGTAGCTTATAAAAATAAGTTACATAGTTAGTAAACAGACTATATTGACAGCTAGACTATTCAATTAATGGTGGAAGATATGATTTTTAGGAGTGTAGCTTGATATCTATGCTATAATGTTTTATAAGAAATAATGTATTAAACAAAGTTATCTGTATCTACTTGGAGATGTGCATCTTTATGGAACTGTGTCATTTCATTTTAATTAAGCTTTTACTGCTTTTGTTTTTGGATCACTTTTTTGTGAGGTGTGATTGACAGGAGCCGAACAGGGTGGGTTCACACGTACATTAGTTGTGTAGTGCACTGGGCTTGTTACAGTCTAATTAACTTCTGAACCTAACTTTCTTTCCTCAACAGGATAAATGACTTGCTTCTCTTTATAGTCAATAATAAGTAGATTAACACAACTTTATTTAGTTCTTATTTAATTTTCTCTGTGCTGTAAAAATACACTACAGAAGCCAATGTCAAACCCACCCAACCTGATCAGGTGTATAATTTTGGGTCGGGCTCAGGCTACAGATCAGGTCTTGATTGGTTTGTAGTTGTGGCATGCTATTGGCACAACTACAAGCCGATGTTAACTTGTACACATGACCGTCTTCAAGTTGACATTTAAGCAGAAAGAATATGACTAGTTCACTCTTAAGTGTGAAACAAGTAAAACATAAAAATTTATATTTTTAATCTAATGTTTAATTTAGATTTTAATCTGTAGTATAAATTGTATTTTAGCTATAAAATGGGAACTGTTAAAAGAAAAACTCCTATGCAGCATGTGAGGTACTACTAGCATCATCTTGGATTTACTACTTTTGTAGTGGGAAAGAAAAAATATTTTTGGTTAGAAAAGTGGGTGAGAGCTGTAGCTGAATGCAGAACAAGTGGTCTAAGGTTGCATTCTCATTCTGGGTGCATGCCGACAGGGAATATGAACATACAGCAATGTTCAAGCTGCTTATATGGATCTCTCATTTCATTTATCATATTCTGAATAATTCACATCAATCAAAATTCTTAATGCAGCTGACTCTATTACCCCTCATACTGAAACCTATTAGCCAAAGAGGCTCAGCATATATTACCAGACATAATTCGAAGGATGGCTCTTGGTGATACCACTATAAAGGTCACATTACAGCAGTTTTTTGGTCTGTGCTTCCTAAATCAGATATAATAAAAACAGAGTACAGAAAAAAATGCAAATATCTTGAGGTACCTTTTTCACAAAAGGCTCCAATAAAATGAAGAGGACAGTGGCAGGAGGAAAGAGTTCCTCCATGAAGCTGCATCTGATGGAATGTTCCTCCGTTGTGGCAAAGATCATCATGGCCAGCTTCAGGTTCATGCAGAGGAAGTTTGGGAGGTGGTGTGGACAATACCAGGGTTGCTGTGCTTACTGTGGTAGGTGAAGCTGATGGAGCGGTCAGACTCAAGTAATTTTCTTTGGAGGCCACCATGTGATGTAAAGTATACCTGAAAGAGAGGATTGAGTAAAATATCAAACTAAAGGCAAATATTTTTTGGGTGTAAAAGGTCAAAGAACCAAAAAATATAATAATTGTTTTGGGCCTCATAGTTTTACAGAGCAAAGGGTACAGAAATACTGCGGTCCAGATATGAAAAAAAAGGTTGCTTCTTTATCGGCATCTCCTCCCAACTTTTCAACTTCCTGGATTCCCAGTATATTATCCAAAGTATCTACATAACACACTTGTTTCATTTTATTTTTTACATTTTCTTATAAAATTATTTGATAATATGGTTTATTGTGAAAAGATAACGATTATATCATTTTAAAATGTTACAGATCAATCTCTTTCAAACACATTCCTGTAAAAAAAAAAATTACAGTATAAAGAGAAATGTGTTTCCAATTTAAATGATACTGTAAATTCTTAATTATTATGCCTATTTACTATTTGCTTCATAGCTTGAAGATAGACATAATGATTTGTTATTGAATAAAATACAAAGAGAATTTATAATTCCATCTAATTTACACAGTTATAATTTTTCTGCCAATAAAAACAACAATAATTGTTAAGCTGCTGTTACCTTGAAATAAAAATGGCAGTGAAACTTAAGCTTTATTTAGTAATGAATGAAAACGCAATACTTAAGTGTGGCTTATGCATTATTACCCAACATTGCATTTGCATCAGGGGTTATGTGTTTTAATGAATGGGACAGCTTGAAACACTACTGACAGCAAAACACTGCATAAAAGATGTATCATTATCAGCAATGTAAAATCCAAACAAAAGAAAAATATTTCAGAAAGAAACTGATAATCTTAGTTTAGCTTAATGACTGAACACATAAATTCATAGTATATTCTTAGTATATTTAGAATACCTGGGGGTCAGAGTAAGACTGTAAGTGTCTTATGAAACACAGCTTCATGTGAAAGAAACTGTAAAATATAAAATAAAAAGGGCTTGAAGATTTTAATCCTGATTATTTTTAGCATGTAACAAATATTTCATCAAGCTTCAGCAAGCCAAATTTTTCTTCTAAGAAAAAGTTGCCAAATTATAGTAGAGGACTAGTTTAAAAAAAAACAAACATTAGTGGTATTTCTTAAAGAGTCCCTACATTCAGGTTTTTGCTTGATCTGATGTTGATGCCAAAATAACATGACAACTTTGCTTTATCAATATAAAACAAAAAAAAAATGCACTGTAAAAAATAAAAATAATGAAAGAAAATACAAAATAGCTGTTTCTTTGCATATTTTACCTGCATTGATCTATGTTGCTGCCAGCAATTGCATCCGTTGTGTAGAAGCTTCTTATGTGGTTAATTTCTATTACTTCAATGCAGCCAGTATAGTTGTGAAGAGGCTTTGCTTTCTTTAAAAGAAAATATGCATAAAAAAATATTTTTAGCTTCATAATGTGTTGAACCCATGAAGTTTGAAACTTTGAGTGACATTCAGAAACATAAAACTTTGACAGCTAGTTAGACCATCACACAATAATCACAAAGTTTACCTGATTGGGAATATATTGTTGTCGCAAACCACCTACAAAGACATGGTTTGTTCTTTGAATCACGTGTCCCAGCCAGTAATTACTTGCTGTGCTTTTAATTCTCCTGTGCCCCGAAAGTGTCAGCTCTGCCTCACAAGGGGTCAGGTGTTGTCTGATAAGGCAAAAACATGTTAGGAAAATGCTGGAGCAGACATACACAAGCTGCCATGTCAAGAACATGCAATATACAGTGTCTTGTGAAAATTTTCATACGCCTTGAAATTCATTACAATTTGATGTTATAACCACAAATGTAAGTGCATTTTCAATGTAAGATTTTATTTGATAGTGTGATAAATTGACCAGTTTTATATATTTTTGCAGTTGCTTTATATACAATTTCCCATAATTCAACACCATCTATCTTCCCATCAACTTTGAGCAGTGTCCCTGTCCCTGCAGGATAATGCTGCCAACACCAAAGGGTTGTAGGCAGGGTTTTTTCATTTAATTTCAATTTTGTCTGACCAGAACCCCTTCTTTTGCATCATAGCTTATAATAACTGAAAAAAGAAAAACTCCTTGTAGCTTTTTTTTTTTCCACTCTTTCATGATAGTCAGATTTAGGAAGCACAAAAGCAATAGTTGTTCAGGCAACAAGATAATCCTATAAAAGTTGTAGATTTTAATTCAGTTTAGTTATATTGGTCGGATTCACAACAAAAAAAATCATAAAACATCCAAGTAATACAACACTGCAGCTAAGTTTAGTATTTGAACTGATAAAAAATTTCCATCTCTGCAGGTCTTCCAGAGTAAGCATGTGCCTCTGGTTACTTTTCTGAATAATGTTCTCCTAGCATAGTTTGTCAGTTTAAGTGGGCAGCTGTATTGTAGTTGGGCCATCTTTTTTTTAAACAAACATTTTTCCTCAACTATACCATTATACACTACTGTTGTGTGGTGTTATTTCACATAAACCCTTATAAAACCATTCACGTTTGTGTTTGTAATGACACTGTTATTTAAAGTACTATTACTGAGGGTACCTGAAACCACAATACAAGTCTCACTCATAAACTTGCAACAGGTACGTATTGCTAACACACATATATGTACCAAAAATGCTTTTTCCAAACAACACTGGTCAGTGGTCAGCAGATGACCAAGAGAAGTCAGACTCAGCACACTAGAACCATTAAAGTCCTCTTCTTCAGTGTTGGAAGTGAAAAGCCTCACACACACTTCCTCAGTTGTCTCTCTTTCATTGTTGCTCTTATTGTCTCAAGGCAAAATTGCTTTGGAGCTTGTGCTGTCTTCTCTATCATCCAGCAGACCAGGATTTTGACACTCAATGGTAAACAACCACACATTAGCTGCATCGCTGTGTTTAAAACGTGTGAAGAAAGTAGCAGCCTATCATCTGGAAATTACGGTATATGTGTCAGCCATAATGTCACAACCACATTTGTGCGTAAGTTTAATATTTGTGATACATGCACATGTATAATTCTTTTCCTTGTTGGCATGCCCAACAATCAGTAGTTTTTGGCGATTTCCCTTTCCTTTTCTCAAGCCATCTTATGAGGCTCCACAAACTATTCTGGACCCACCCCATAGTCTCAAATTCCAAAACCAATTTTCCTTTTGGAAACAACAGGGGAACACAGATAATTACCTAAGTGCAGATTCTGGACTAACTAGCTGTAGCTTGAGGGTTCTCAGGCCACAGATACAAAGTCCCCTCTCTGTGCCTCCCGATGCCTCTTGTTCCCTGAGTAGAAGTTAGAAGGTCTGTGAAGCAATCTAGTCTGATTTGTTAAGCTGGTGTTGCAGGCCGTTGCATATGCTGGCTAAACACTCGGGGCACTTGCTACAACCTGCATAAGTCCTTCCTCCAAAGCCAGCATAGAGATGCGGTTAATTTAGAAGCAGTCTGCCAGAGCGGCCTGGCCGGCAGCCAGAGGGCACTGTGCTCACTGTCCTTGAGAAGTCAGCCCCACCGGGTTTCTATTTAACATATTGAAAAGCGTCTTTGACGGGAAGATATATTAAAAGTCTATAATGAGTTAGGCAGTGACGTTGAGGATGGCTGTGGTGGTGTAGCTCTGGGTCAAATCAGACAAAGATGGACGGAGTCAGCCATCAGACAATTACAAAGAATTTGCTTTGTGACACCAGAAACCATTTTTCCATACAACCAACCCCCTAGTTATGACAGCTCTCTTTCTTGCAGTGTCTCAAGGGGTTAGAGTAGAACATTATGATTGATTCATACTGCTGTTGTATTTTTCTTCCAGGAAAAAACACAAGGGCTGGGCCTTGTAGCCCCTTGAACCTGATTGGCCTCTCATATATTTAGGGCAGAGCAGCTTCTCTGCCAAGAAAACAAGACGGCAACCTTCCCACTCAGTTTCTGTGGGAAAATAATTTGCTTTCCTTTGGCACTGCATGTTCGTTATCACCTTCAGTGTCTTAACTTGTACACATAATGTCATCTTCAGGCTACAAATTAATTTCTTTCTCTCAGTGGTGTTAAAATGTTTTTCTCTGAACAGAATTTTGATCTAAAAAAAAAAAGAAAGAAAAATAGACTCTCAAAACATTGCAAATATGTCTCTAAACCTAATTTTTATAAGCTGAACACTGACTGGTTCAGCTTCAGGCTCATGCATAATAACTTTATGTCTTGAAACGAAACCACAATCTGTCTTATGTCAGATTATATAGAGGGCTGGCAGTGAGAGTGCACATGAGAAGTAACATAACTAAAGGGGCCGCAGCCTCACTTTAAATCATTTAAACATTGATTTTGTGCTTAGCTTTTGCTTGTTAATCTTTTCATAATGAAAAACTGCAAATGAAGACTTCAGAACAGCCAATAAAACATGGTCAGTGATCAGTAATGCATTTTAATAGGCACATTCTAATGTTTGTTTCGCTTCTTTAAAACATAAGCCTGCTGGTCCATTTGTTATAAAACCTAAATCCTTCATCTGGTAATCCCTGACAATTATATTGCTTCCTCAAGAGCTAGTTTATAACCCTTCCCTGTAAACAAATCTGTCACATACGTAGGTAACAAGAGATGTAGCTCAAAGGACCTGGGGTGCTTACACTGTAAAAAATATCAGATTTTTTTACACGGACCTAAGTGGCTTATCACTGGGAACATGCATCATTTTCCTCAATAGAAAATGTATTCTTCCCTGAAGCAGATAAATATCACACTGCATCTCGTTTGATGTCCTGTACAGTAAAAGCCATGAAATCTTTCCACTGCTTATTCACTTCTGCTAGAACACTAACGCATACGAAGCGCTTCTTTATAAAGCCTGACCACAACACAGATCTGATCACAAATACCTACTGTGGCTCTGCAAGCTTAAATTAAGGTGTACATACCTAATATGCACAATGTGAACTCTGCCATCATCAACGTGACTTGATGCATTCATCCGTGTAACCTCATCTTCAATGCAGCAAAAGGCATACTGAAACATTTGAGAGGAGGTTAAAGTATATAATTTTTGTTTGTCATTTTATGGCATGTTTCATGCATGACTTCTGATAGCCTCATTCAGGAAATGTTTTCATTCATCTTCAGGAATAAAAATATTCATGCTCGAGTGCGTCTTCTAAAAATAGATAAAAAATGTTTTATCTCTTATTTTATGTACTGTACTCCAGTCTTAATAAAGCATAGCGCAAGTCAAACTAAACTTATGAATGATTCTAGTATCAACATCTATTTGCTTTCCATCAATTTAATTCTCTTTTTGTACAAGAATAATTGGTAGATTCATTTTTTGTGCATTGTAATCACTGATGCATTAAAGGTTAGGAACTGTCAAATTAATTCAATTCAATCGGCATTATGTAATGCCAATTCACAATAAATGTCTCAAGGCACTTTTGAAAAACAAGAAATTCTCCTTTTCACTAAGATTCTTAGAAATCTCATTATTAATAACACATTTCACAAGAAACTCCCAGCAACTGTAATTATAGTACACTAGATCTCTCTCTAAGAATGGTACATACTACAACAACATTGTTCTACTCTATTTGCCCTCCTATTTTGATAATAGTTTGTGCCAATATTTCTCTCATATTTTCAATTTGATACTATAGAATAATATTCTAAAACAAAAACAAACATATATAAACAGATAGCAATTGTGAGAACATGGAACATCTCTATAAAACCACAATTTACCTGCAAGATCCCATCCTGGATAAAGAGTTTCATGAAAAAGAAATCCCCCTTAATGGGTCCTTGGTCGACATATAGGAGGGTTCCCTGAGATGCTGTGGTTTGAAATCTCACAGTAATGTTGTTGAGAGTTCCAAGCACAACACCTTGAAACTCAAGGTATGAATTCCCAAAGTAATGGAGGTAGCTTGAATCTGGGAAAGAGATAAATACACAAAGCTTAGACTGTGAGAAAGGTTAAAGAGATGTAAGCTACGCTACTTTATGAATCTTTAGAGTGCGATCAGCTAGGTTTCCCAATGACTCCTCTCAAGGAAAAAGCAACAGTAAGGTCAGCATATGCTACAGAGAAACATCTGTAGAATGATAAAAGCAAACTGACTTGTGACAGAAGGTGTCGTGTCATTGTTTTGAAATTCACAAGTAATTTTGAAGTATATTCGCCTGTCGTGAAAACTGGCATAAGTTGGTGAGATCCTTCCAGGTACGCAGAAAACAGATCATTAAAGGTCAGGGGGAAATAAGTAATCTTGTTTTTTGATTTAATCAATGTTTATGAAATGTATTATGAGATGTATAATCTTTTGTTGAAATATATAAGATGAATGTTTTGATTAAGATGATTATTGATGCTTGTTGATTTACTGATGATTAAAACAAGTATTAAAGATTGAAATGATGACATATGATAAAAGGAATAAAATAATGAAGTTGGTAATAAAGAAATCAAATTCAGATGATTATTAAAAAAGTAATGATAAAAAATTGAATTAGACATGATTATGTTTAATGATTAAAATTATTATACAGTAAATTGAATTGTATTTGAGATGAATGTATGTTCCATGGGAATGTAAGAGATGTGTATTTCTCAGGATTGTGCTGTAACTAGAATAGACAGTGCATGTTGTGGCAACAGAAGGACAAAATACTGGTAAATGGCCAGAGGCGCGCAGTGAGCTGAATTGCGCACCAGCGCAGCTCTATTGTAACATATTTTCTGTTTGGTGTAAGCTATCAAGTATTTTCAAGTTGAATAGTTCTAGTTCAAGTAAAGTCATATCATTGGTGCTAAAAGTCCTAGTGAAGACATAAGTCTTTCAATTTCATCAAGCTGAGTCTAAAGTTATTCAATTTTGATTCACAACTGGTTATGAGATATTGACCATGGCTGAAAGAATGGGCGCCTCCCTGGTGAGATGTTCAGGGAATGTCCCACTGGGAGGAGGCCAGGAGGGAGACCCAGGACACGCTGGAGGGACTATGTTTTTTGGCTGGTCTGTGAATGCCTGGGGATGCCCCCAGAGAAGCTGGCCCAAGTGGCTGTGAAGAGAAAAGTGTGGAACTCTATGCTTAGGCTCCAGGATAAGTGGGAAAAAATGAATGAATGAATGAATGGATGGATGGATGGATGGATGGATGGATGGATGGACGGACGGACGGACGGAGGGATAGAGTTCCAAAGGAATCCCAGAGGGAATATATATCCCTTAAGGCTTACGAACGCATTGGGATTTGAACAAAATGACCTGAAGAATATCCCTGGACACTAAGATGCTTGGATTTCCATCCTGGAACTGTTATCCCTGTGACCTAGTCTCAGATAAGCAAAGGACAATAGCTGGATGGATGTACTTTTCCACTTTTATTATATTATAAAAATGATATACAAAATTGAAATTAAGATATTCATGCAAGTTGCACTGTGCAACATTCCTCATCTTATTGTCAAAACATACTATGTTTCATGGATGAGACTAGGCAATTATGGGGTGTTTGATTGAAAGTTCTCCTCCTTGGCCAAAGTTGGGGGTTAGTGATGGAAAGAAATTTAAAAGACCGACACTGACTCCTGCATTAGGATCACTGATGCTCAATATTTCTAATTTAAAAGAAGCAGACCAAACTAAAGAAAAAAGTCAAAACCCAGAGCCTGGTAAATGGATGAAGCAATCCCAGATGAAATAGTCTTCTGCTCCGTTTCCTTTTCAGAGAAAAAAAAAAACAGTAGAGAAATCAGCAACATGTTTTTTTTAAATTTGATGCTGTGATTAACCATACAGCTGCTAAATGTGAACTTATCAATACTTGTCGAATTCCAAGTTCTAATAAGCCAGACCCCTTTTGATCTAGAAGAAACTCCTTAGGGAATTTGGCAAGCCAGCTAACCTAAATACCCACTTTCTCTCTAGGGAGCAATATTACCCAAACCCTGAGGAGGATCCTGGGATAACAAAAAGAGAGAATCATCAGGATCAGACCTACTGCGTTGCATGAATTAATCAGGATAAATGGATGCGGAAGCAGTGCCGTACTGTCTTCTGCTTTGCTACCGACAATGGGGTTTGCCAATGCTGATGATGGAAAATTACCCCTCAGAGACAAAGCTATTCATTAATTTTAAAGCCTTGTTTAGTCTGATATAGTCTTTGATGCATTAGGAGGTTGCTGCCAGGAAGCAGCATCATGCCTCATTAACAGTAGATTTCAGTCTCTTCCTCAAAGGTCTACTGTTTTTACTATTACCTATTGCATTCACATTCCAGATTTTTGCACATGCCTTAGGTAACTATTCATGCCCTATCTAAATTGTAAATCTGCACAATCTTTCACACTATGTTCCATATCTGTTTTTTCACTGTTAACATAATGCTGACAAAGCAATTTTTCAACCCTCTAATCTGTTCAAAAGCTTTTCTAGTTCCTATAAATGGAAAATGTTGTCTACTGAGGATATTCTTTGATATAAATCTTTCAGATCTGATTTAATTAGGGCCAGTTCTGATACACGATCATAAAAGAGGTGAGAAAACTGATATAAGTCATATTTAATGGAACAAGGAGAGGAGGAGCGCAGTGTTGCGGCACAAACTGTAGGCGAATGTCAGTAGGGTTAAAGTAGAAGACGTTCCACTAGAAAAATATAT
This sequence comes from Girardinus metallicus, assembly GCA_903067095.1. Taxonomy (NCBI): domain Eukaryota; kingdom Metazoa; phylum Chordata; class Actinopteri; order Cyprinodontiformes; family Poeciliidae; genus Girardinus; species Girardinus metallicus. The sequence goes on from CAEGAE010016426.1 coordinate 19,755, forward strand.
CTGAAGAAATGTGAACTAAGGATCAATTAATTGGTAGACAGAACTTTGATGGGGAAATTTAATTAATATGGACTTAATGTACCATTTATTAAAAAAAAAAAGAAGTCATGATGTAAGTTCTGCTTTGTCGCTGATTTATTGGGTAAGGTAATAGACTGACTGATTGAACTTGTCACAGGACAGAGATAAAATACTGCAGAAGACCATTCTTGGACCCGAGCAATTTCACAGTCCCAAAAGAAGGCAAAAGGTCAATCTGTACTTACAAAATTGGCAGAGAAATAACCTATAATAGATAAGATTTTGCTGAATATCCTTCCTTTACTATAGAACATGAAGGATCCAACTCAAAATATATTATGGACTTTTTCTGGTTTTGCTGGTAAATCTATGAGCCCAAATCTTGAACAGGTCAATGTTTTTTTTGTTTTTTTCTTCAGTAATTTATAATGTAGATATTGACATGATAGCATCACCAGATGGCATACAACTACATTAAAACAAAAAAGCTCCACAAAATGATGTTGTGTGTAGTAAAGTGGAAGGAGACACTCAATAAGTATTAGACACATTAAGAACAGAAGCACAGCAAAAGGTTAACAAAATAACTGCAATTTGTCAGTAATTTGAAAGCAATTCTTTTCTGTTTCAGTGTCAATTAATATCATCAATTAACAGCATTGATAATCTATAAAAAAGATGTATTACTACCAAGGTATCACACAACAAACATGTCATTATGGGTAAAAGTAAAGTGCTCTTTCAAGACCTTTGCCATTTATAGTGTTGCAAAACACACTGATGGAATTGGTGAAAAATCTAAAGCTTTACATCTAAAGCAGACTTTTTGCATGCACTTCATCACACAAACTATTTTTCCATTGTCTGACTTTAGATCAGACTTAATTTTTCCTGTCTTATGTCAGTTAGGATTATCAAAAATATGTCACGTTTGTTCAGTGACAGAATAATAAACAAAAAAATGGTTTTAGACATTTTTTTGTTTTGATACTTTCTTTATGGAGGGACACCTGTGGCAGTATTTTAAGGCAACACCTCAAACATAAGTAATAGTGAAGTTTACAGATGAGAACATTACAATGTGGGATTGTTATTCAGCGTGTTGTATTGCCAAACTTCAAATAATTGAAGGAATAATAAATGGAAAACTTTAATCTGATCTTGCTGGTAACAATCTGAAAATAGTATAGATTCTTAAGCAATTGTTCTTTCTCCAATCAGCTTCGGAGAAAGAATATAAAGCTGGTAAAATAGAAATCAAAACCCTGAGAATGGAAATAACTGATGACCAGAATGCAGAGAAGAGGCCAACAGAACCTTTAAGACAGTTTGTGGGAAAAAAACGGGTCAGAATTACAAGTGATCCATAAGACTAGTACTAAATACAATAAGAATGCTCAGTACTTATTGCCTGTGTAATTTCCCTTCACAGCACATTTTATGGACTTATTTTTGCTGTTTCCGTTGTATGTTTGGTTTACTAGAGTCTCATCTGAATTTCATGTCAATATCCCCTATATAAATATTGAAAAAAACATAAATCGGTTCAATACTTACTTGTCCTGTTGTAATATTTTGATATATTTTAATTAATGACTGATACAACTGCTTCACTGGAATAAAAAGAGAAATACTTATAACAGGAGGATGTATAAAATAAGCCTTAAATGTAAAATTTAAAAACCATTTGTTATTATTTATAACTTTCTAATTAGAGAAAGTTTTCATGACAGCAATATTAATTCACCAAATCAATCAGAAAAGTTACAGGAATCGTATATAAATACAGACAAAGTGTGTTACAAAAAAACATAATCAAGAGCACCAAAACAAAATCACAGATTGTGAATTAAGATTAATAGTGGAACTGCCGTAAGAGGTGCTGAATGTTAGATGACTAACATCTTACTCATCAAGGTGATTTTGTGCAGCTTCGAGGGGGTAATTTGATTTCCACAACACATGGCAGCAAAAGATAACAGCATCACCTGTGTCATGGTGATCACTTGAAGGAAAGTCAACCAAATCATAGCTTAGCAGGAGCAAGTCTCCGTCCATTCCAATTTCAGATTCTCATCAGCTTTCACATTACATAGTAAAGGTTCTATACTGTGTAGCCCAGCTCTATATGTACAGAGCAGAAAGGAACTGATTTAAACCTTAGGGTTTATTTCGAAGCAGTTCCAAATATTATTTTCACATTAGAATAAAAGAAAAGAATCGTATGCTGTCAATGTACCGTGCGTACACCCCTCTTATGTTTTGAATTCCCTTTAACTTGATATATATATTTCAGAGATTGTGGAGCAGTCTGTGGTTTAAAGGAGCACTAAGTCTATTTCAAGCAGCACCAAGGGCACTGCATGCGTTTAGATGTTTAATAAACTCGTGAGTTTCTGGCTCCTCTTACTTTAAAACTTATTGACTTTGATTATGCACTTATGTGTAGAAGAGTAAAAGGATGTTTCAGTGTGCAGATGCTCGGGTTTGTTTCCTAAAACAACATTTTTTATGTACCTTTAACCCTTTCTTAACCAGTGTGCTGACTAAGAGCTGCATCAGGTGCTGTGGGGAGGACTCAATTACATTTGGCCCACACTGATTTTCAGAGTGTCTCAATAAATTGGCTCAAGCTTCTCCGTGTTCCATAGGTCTGTTTTACAGTTCTGTGCACAGTTTCAAAGGTAGACGGACCTCATCTGTCACAGAGTAACAATCTGTCCTGCACTCCTGAATTCCTCCTCTTACATAGGTGACTGTAACCAATCCCAATAATGTGTAACAAATTATGTTCAGCATCTGTCATTTGAGATTTTAAGGATGTAAAACCAAATACCGATCAGCTATATTACTCTTTGGAATCACATTTTTTCCTCAAATAGATATAGGCAACACAATTTAGAAGAAAGCACAAAGATATATTTGCACAGAATGTCAGCACAGCTGCACGGAGCTCCTATGACAATCTCTGAATCAGAGCTTATAAATCATAACTTGTTATTTTCAAATGGCCCCATAAAAATTCAATTTAGAGTAGGACTCAGATTGTCTTCTCTCATTCAAAGCTAGCAAAACGCTGTGTAGCTGTGTTTGCTGTGAAGGACATGGTAACTATGGATTTTTAATTCAAAACCAAGTTCCTGGAATTGGCCTCATTACTTTACCACATTCAGAGTTTATCCATTTAGAAAGTGTAACTTAGAGTCAATTTGTTTAATATATAATGTTTGCATGAGTAAGAAGAGTAGCATGATTCCCATATGGCAGAATCTTTCTTTAAATTTTTTAATAATGTCACACAAGGAAGTACTCTTAAAAATATACACAGTTGTGACTAACTACATCAGATGCAGTGACAAGGAACTTAAAAAACAAAACGAAAAGAACATATATGTATAAATTTTTTTATATACATTTTTTAAAAATATATCTAAAAATATTAGATTCTAAAAAAATTTATATTTTCTATGATCATTTTTTAGGTTTTATCTATACTTAGCAAGTAAATAAAAATGGTACTTTCACTGTATGTATCTTTCAGGACAGCAGCAGATGCCTGGTTTAATATGAAAATGTTGTATCTTCCATTACAATGTTTTATTGACACAAGGAGCTAAAACGGTATTTAAATTTTAGTGAATGTAGCAGAACAAATGAAACATAGGAAGTAAACAAGAAGTGTTCTTAATTACCACATACACATGTTTTTGTGTTGTTTTGGACTATTTGTGAAATATTTTCATGTCAAATGCCATTTAAACTTTCTAGATAAACTGTTCAAATGTAGAATGTGAAATGTGCTCAGGAATCATAAAGTGGGATAAAATTACAAACAATACTAGCACATTGATATTTCACGACAAACAATTTTTATAAGTACACAACAAGGTCCATACCTGTGGATGGTTCAGCTGTTGGTATTTGGCTTAGAGCTGGCATTAGAACCCTGGGTGTGTAGCCGCTAGTGATGTTCTCGCTTGGCGTCACCAAGGGAACAGGATTCATATTGGGAGGCAGGCAGCTGACCTTGTTTATGCCATCTACACAGGAAAACGCTTCTGGACATGGATTAAGCAGGCAGTCATCATAGTTGTGCTCACAGTTCCTCCCCTGTGTACATAAATTAGACAGCCTTGAGATGTGTCATGCAACTCTGCGTTGAAATGCTAAACGAGACGTGGTGTTCATAGTTTGAATCGTCAAAGTAATTCATAGATTTTAGATTTAAAAACCATATTAAAGATAATACCCAACAGCAAAAAAATAATAAAAAAAAAATCATGATTAGTTTGTCATGCAGTTACATAATTTTCATCTATTTAGTTTGATTTATTTGATATTTTTTTTATTACTAACTAGAAAGATTAATCACAAGTTATTTTATTGATTCACAAGTTACTTCTTGAGGGCAACCAGTTTAATAAAAGTAAGTTTAGTTTTAAAAAAAAGAGGGGTGGGAGCGTAAAGTGGTGGAGCCTCACCACAAATCCAGGACGACAGAAACAGGTGTAGCCATAGCCTGGATCATTCTGGATGCATATCCCCTGGTTGCAGGGCTGTGGAAGGCACTCATTAATGTCATCCTCACAGTGAAGGCCTGTCCAACCTGCCAGGAACAAAAGCCCACAGAGTGCCGTAGTGAGCTTGGGCTCTCTCACTTCCACCCTCTGAAGTGAATATCAATCAGTTTCGCTTACATTGATTTGCTTCTTTCTGGGTTCACACACACACAAACAGGGACAAGAAAAGGCTTTCACTAAAGAGTAAGATGTCACATCCATTTCAACGAGTTAAGGTCATTTCGTTCTTCAATCACTGTCTTTTTTTGTACTGTATGACAGGAAATTTCACACTTTACGAAAGGTGAACTATGCAGGTTGATCTGCATAGCCACCTTTGAGTGGCCTTTTTCACTGGATGATCTGCAAGAAACTAGAGCTGATAAACTCTTCTACCACATCTGGGACATGATAGAGACCAAGATGTTCTTGTTGACTTAGAAAACCATGTTGCTATTTAAGTTATGTTTCCACACACATAAGCTGGAAACGCTGCCTGTAAAAGATCTACAAAGAGGTGAAAAAAAAAACAAGAAAAACTGCTGCCTTATTTCGAGGCAAACCGAGAAAAATCACAGGATATCCGAATGACTCACCTGACCTGCAGTGGCAGACGTAGCTATTAATAAGATCTTGGCAAACAGCACTGTTCTGGCATGGCGCTGAGCAACATTCGTTAACATCCACTTCACAGAAATCCCCCATGAAACCTGGTGGACAGCTAAAAAAAAACATGATAGTTTGGAAACCTATTAGACAGTCTCACTGTGCTGTCACTTCATTTTTGTGGATCTGACAAGCTGTGTCCAAGAACTGCTAAGTTTTGCAAAAAAAAAAAAAAAATCATTCTTCAGTTTTTAAGGTAAGGTATTTAGTGAGCATTAATCAAATTAATTTTGGGGTTGGGAGGAAGCAGATGACAACATTGCATAAAACAAAAGTGGTAAAAGTTTGATCTATTTGGGGTGCTGTGGTGGCGCAGGTGCAAAGCACAACCCACGTATGGAGGCTTTAGTCCTCATGCCGGTAGTCGCAGGTTCAATTCCCGGCCTGGCGACATTTGCCGCATGTATTCTCCCTCTCTCAATCCCTAATTTCCTGTCGAGCTACTTTCAAATAAAGGCCACTAGAGCCAAAAAAAAAAAAAAAAAGTTTGATCTATTTATCATCAGAACTATATTTACAATATGAACTATTTCACAAATAGTACAAAACAACACAAAAACATGTGTATGTGTATTAATAAATGCATTTATTAATACAGCACTATGAGTAGCAGTCTCTGTAAGACTCTCACCTCTTTATGTCTTTGGATTAACAACAATGTCCTGTATATAATTTAAATGAAATGGAATGAAAAATCAAATGAAGCTGTGAAGACTGCAGGGGATATTCACCAGGGCAGAAAATCTTCAGAAACATGGAGGGGCAATAACATTATGATGCACTGACAGGGACCTGAGGAGAAGAGGCGTCTTGAGGAGTTGGATGGAATACATTATAAAAATGAAGTGTTTATAAAAGTACAATATGAAACTACATGTTCAAGAGTATTAGAAATTAGCCCATAAAATGAAAGTAAAATTTTGAAATTGTTGAATTCCACTTCCTTATTTGATAACAAATCCTACCTTAATATTTAAACTGGAGTTGGTGGCTCAATGTGTCATATGAGGTGTCCACTAGAGTAGAGGTCCCCAACCCTGGTCCTCGAGGTCCACTGTAATGCATATTTTACATGTTACCCTGCTGCTTCACACCTGACTGAAATTAAAAGGTGGTTAACCAATTCTGCCACAATTGGAGGCATGCTAAGAAGGTAATGCTATCATTTGAATCACTTGTGCTTGAGCAGGGAAACATCTAAAACATGCAGGACAATGGATCTGGGTTCATAATCACACCAGAACACCAGAGTAAAACTCTTGGGAAGTCTTCAAAGGTTTCTCCCGTGACAGCACACCCACTTTGTATTTTTGGGATGAGAGACAAAACAAGTTCTGTTCAAAATATCACTCAAAAATGAGCTGCAATAAGTCCCAAATAAGAGCTGCAAAAACAGGATGATTGATGGCTTTTGTACCAATAAAGTCATACTTTAGTTCAAACGTAATGGAATACTAAGTTGTATTTCTATTGGAAAAAAAGGCCAACTGACTGTCAGAAATTGCTTCACAATCTAAACTGGAATCCTATTGCTCACCCAACTTTGTGTTTAGTAAAGCTAGCAAATTAAGTAGAAATCCATGAAGGGGCATGTTGTTTATGATTATTTTCTCCATCTGGTGTCTGTCCATTCGACTTGCTGTGACATCGGTGACTCAGATGTTTACTATGCAAAAAACACTGTTTAGCAAGCGATTTAAAAATGTCTTATTTTGCTGATTTTTTTGGTATCCTTCTGCTAATTTATAATAACTGTACAGTATTTTTGAAGGAAGTGCACCTCTGGCTATTTCCTTTAACTGCATTTGTCAAGAAAATAGGTTAACATGCCATCTTGGTAGAACAGACTTGCTTTTTCAGTAACATGCCTTATTAGAAAGCAATTATTCTTTTTCTTTTGCTTTCTAACATTAAGAACAAACCAGATGAAAGTGCACACTAGACAATATTTCAGTCAAAAAGAGCCCACCAGAGATGTCTGGTATAGTAGGTTATTCTCTGCATCCATAAAACATTGACAAAGTAATGACTGCAGCTGTGAAATTGTATCCTTACTACCAAGTAGGCTGCAGATTTTGAAATGTAAATCACAAGATGATTTTGGAATAATCTGTTCTAAAGAATATTCATTGTTTGAATTCTAACAACTTGTTTTATCAGTGTTATTTGAAGAAATTAAAACGATACACAAACATATCTGACTCAGATATGTTTGTATATATTTTCCAGTGGGAAAATAACGGGAGCATTTAATTCTGCACGTCAATTCCACTGTGTCTATACGCTCTGGTGAAGAACTGAGATTTTCCAGATGGACAACGGGCCTGATTACACATCAAAGCTACCGCAAATTTGAGGGCAGGAAGGGCAAAAATCTAAGGCTTGGATCACCCTGGGAAATTTTCAACTGGGAACAAGACAAATGCTAGACAATAAGACTGCAGAAGGTCAAAACAGAAAGTGAAAAGAAAAATGATGAAGTCTTTTTGGGTTTATGGGACCTAAAGCCTCATTTAGGTAATTTTACATCCCTTATAAAGTCAAATCTGAAAGATATAAAATAAAATATCTAAAATCGAGAAATAAATGTTTTATACTACAATATATACCCATAAAATTACTGTCTGACAGATCATCTTTTTGGAGAGACTGTGTTATATCAGACATTTCTTGAGTAGGACATAAGATTAAGCTTTTCTATTTTATGTTTAATAGCTTCAAATGATTTTAGTCTTATTCTCTTTCCAGCTCCTCTTCATTCAAGTGAAATAACAACAGTGCATTCATTTCTTTGAAAATTCATAACAGACAATGCATCCCTGTAGTCTACTCTACAGAAATAAGCACTAAATAAGCAGCGGATAATTTGAAATATACTGCTAAGGATCCACTGTATCATCACTTAACACTGTAAACAGCAACAACCTATTTGGAGTTGCAGTATTCATTGTCTTATAAATCATGACATCAAGCATATACCAGTACAACACCACAAGGTAAGGCAAAGTAATTAACTGTACAGCAACCAGGGATCTGCTGTGTCAAATTGGCATACTCTGCCTGCATTTATCTTGTTTCTAGATACACTTCATCACTCAAGACATAGCATGGTGGCAATTAAAAAATAATGATTCACAAGCAAACAACCTGGAGGACTGATGCATGTGCACAGATGTTCCGAAGCACAATTATTATTACACTGGATGCATTTTTAATTGGAACTGTGTGTCACCAACAATGATTTCAACTTTGAAAAAATTAAGATGTGTTTTATAATAAGAATTTCAAGTAACGGGACTGTTGGTTTACCAGGGTATTTGCAATTTCCTTTGTTCAGCTTTGTCTAAGAACATCTTATTGAAATTTTTGTTCACATTTTTAACTTCAAAATTTACAGTTCTGACTGATTTTAATTGTTCTCTACAGACATACTACTTAGAAAATTCTTCAGGGTGGTTACAAATCTTGATTTAAAGAACAAATTTAGGGATTTGAATCCACCTGATTAAAAGCCACAACCACTAACTTTAAAAGAAAAAAAGAAAAAAAATACATACATAGGGCACATTCATAGGCTTCACTTATCTATAAGCTGCACATGTCCATATTGTGCATACCTTGAGGTTTTCTTCAAGATCTTTTAAAATAATTTTATCATAATTTGACATTATTTTTTCTCTTTTATTACTAATAAAACTTTGGAATTTTTTTAAATGTTATTTTGCATCAAAACAACCTGTACTGTGTGCATCTATGGGGGTGGGCACACATACGTCCTAAATCAACGTATTGTTTATTTTCCAGCCGGTGCTTTTCCAATTAACTAAATTTGTCTGTGCAGTCAAGCTAACTAAAAATGAGTAAACAGACTTTTAAACCATTAAATTTGGTTGAATGGTTTTCCAAAAGAATAGAAAATTAGGCAAATATTGTAACTTCACTTACTCCTCTTCAATTGGGAACCTGCAGGAAGAGAATTCACTTCAATTACGTAGACAATGATTTTTTTCTTTATTATTCAGTGTAATTTGTAACAAATAGGTATGTACACATACGTGTGTGTGCTTGTATTACATTGTATGCATTAGGCCTTGTGCGGATCAGATGCGCCGTTGTTGTGCCCAATGCGTGTCGCACTTGGTCTATTTGTGTAGGTCAGGAACTGAGCGTCAGGTGTGCAGTGTGAAGTTGCTGTTTCTCTGTTATCCAATATATACATGGCACACATATGGTCTATATTTGTCAGGTGCATTGTGCTGGTTTTGTGCACCACATGCATGATGCGTGTTGTGGATGAGGTTATGTTAATTAATGTGGATCAGGTGCATTGATGGTTTTTGTGTGTGCCCTCGAACAACATCCTCCATGGCCTCACACACTTCAGTGTCAATGTCTTTCTCAAGAACTTTCATCTCATTTTTGAGCTTGTACTGTTCTCTTCACCACGCAGCAGTCGAGCCTTTCGAAATCCGTTGGTAAAAGCTTTCCATTAATGCAGTGTTCAAAGCGTGTGAAAAGTAGTGACTCATAGTCCAGAAATTACAGTAACTCCACTAAAGCTGGCTGCAAAATAAAGAAATGTTTTAAGAGGTTAAAAATGTTACCCTTTTCCTGGCTACTTTAAGATTTAGTCCTCCAAAGTCATTGTGTTTTAAAACTACTACTTTGGAAACAGGAAAGTTTCCAAATCAGGAATTCAGAGGAGAGTTAAAATCAAGATTAGCTTGATAAAACATTGGGACAAGAAGAAAAAGTAACAAGACAATTTATATGGATAAAAACCCTTTTATGCCAAGAACCTAACTTTGAGTCTGCCACGAACAAAGCTTAAAATTAGAAATACAATTTTGAAATAATAATGGCATGTTGCAGAATAACTCTATATGATGCAAACTGTTGTTGAATTGGAGGGAAATTGTTTTGCACTTTTTGAGCGGCTTTTTGTCATATAAACAAACACCCAGTTTTTTACCCTAAGTAAAAAAGTTATGCTGATATAAAAAACAGAAAATCTACTGACATTTTTAACATGGCTTATAGCGGTAGTAAATTTTAGGAGAGCAAAAACTGGACATTTAACAATCTGTTTTGTTGTCAAACACTTCGGTATTCAATAACTGGCTTTGACTCAACAACCACACTACCCAAAGTGCCACATGGCAACAACTCTAAGTCAAGACTAAACACTGGGAAGAACTGCACAATGCACACAATAGAGCCTGCTAGCAGGTCAGCTTGCTCGTAAGAACTGAGAATTTATTTTAGGCTAGTCCATTGCAAATATCCCTAAAAATCAAAACTAGTCATGTTTCGTAGTCTTTTATATTGAGCTGTATTAGACCAACAGAGATTCACAGAAAGATTCAGCAAAAAGTCATTTGAACTATTTTCTTCTTTGTCCATCGATGTAGAATATTTGAAGATCATTAGAACAGATTCTGTGGAAACTTACATGCAAGTGAAATTTGATCCTTCACCATCAAGGCAAGTGGCTCCATTGAAGCACAGTGGGACATTTAAAGCGGTGTCTCTGCAAACATCTATGTCATTTTCACAAGTTTTTCCTGTGAATCCATCCAGACAGAAGCATGCGTATTTATCAATGAGATCTATACATGAGCCTCCATTCAAACAGGGATTGAGGGCACAGTCCTGAAAGATATAAAAGGATGAAATGAGAAACACCTGGTCAAAAATAGCTACAACGTTGAAGATTTTGTACTATTTTATATTTTTAAGTGAGGTAAGAACACCCAATAAATTAATCTTTCAATAGTTAATATGAAATTCATCAGTTTATGTATAAAAACTACAAAAGGCCTGCAAGCAATTCTATGTTTTATCTCTAGAGTCCAGCAGAGAGCTTTGGTTTAAATCAATTAGGCATTAGACCAAGCAATTCCTTTTAATCAGGTATTTGTACAATGTTTACATGATCCTGGTAGTGCAATTGACTTATCTTGCACAAAAGTCAATAGAGGTAATGATACCAAAGGCCATACAAAGACTACACAATTCTCCTGGCATTTTCTGCAGAACACCCAGCAGGTTTATTAATTAAGCTAAACTCACATCAATGTTTGTTTCACATCTGCTGCCGATCCACCCCGTTTCACAAAGGCAGGTGTATGAATTTATTCCATCTTTGCAGCTGAGAGAGAAAAACAGACAAGGTCAAAACTGGATCCTGTAGCGAGGCAGAAAAAAAATTGAGAGCCATTTTTTTGTTCACTCAAGCTTTATTTCTGGAGAGTGACTGAGAATTCTTATAGAGTGTTTTGAATATAGTAGTTTTTCTCTAGCTGAGTTAAGGGTCACAATTTAAGCACCACAAGAGGATGCAGTGCGTCACATTAGCTCATTAATTATGAAACATTTCCTGTTTTGCTGGCAACGTTTTTTCATTCTTTTTTGAAAGGCAGTGAAAAGTTTGCACCTTCCATGAAGACAAGGTGCTGACATGCATTCATCAACGTTGGACTCACAGTGGAGCCCAATGAGGCCATCAGGACACCAGCAGTGATATTGATTAGGTCCATCAATACATCTTCCACCATTTTGGCATGGACTAGAAAGACACTCATTGGTGTTCACTTCACACCGTAACCCTGGGGAGAAAAAAAAAGTGTTTTAGTAGTCTAATGTTAAGAAAATTATAATGTCTAAAACCTCTTGCTCGTTTTCAATTCTCGCATGTCGTCGGGTTCAAGCAGGATCCCACGTGGCAGGAGTTAGACCACACAAACGGACACACATCGCTGTTCAACTTCGACAATCATGACAATTTTATTAAACAATGGACAACATAACACTCACGCAATGCATCGTACAACAGACAAACTGAATACATTACAAAGAATACATTACAGGGCAGGCACCCAGCCCGCTCCTGGAGAGACCGCATGGGCATCTGCTAATCCTAGCTGAAGCGGTTAGCTTTCTTTTTCCGGAGGTGTTCCCTTTCTCGTGGGAGTTTCCTTCCTTCTTACCATATTTAAATTAGGGGAGTGCCTCTAGTGGCCTGGAAGATGATTTACAACGATGGGAACATTGTTTTTTATGACTCGCTAATCTAAACGGTCGTATAGTGTTATCTATACAACCGGAATGTTTTCGTTAGCCTCACAGAGGTCTGTTTATCACCCCTTGTGGAGAACCAAAAGGTCACCAAAGACTAAAGGAGACATTCTGACCCAATAAATGAAGCCTCAATATAGTTTTAACCTAAATTTAAGCCTATTTAAAACAATGTTATTTTTGTCCAATATTTTAAGCACGTAATTAGAATTAAGTAACATTAAACTTGCATAATTAAGCTAATACTTCTAACACTAACAAAGACAAACCATATGCTATCTTTACAAAACAGCAACAACCGAGCTCAAGGGCAGTAAGAATTACAGACAATTTATGTTCTATTAAGAGGAAAAAGGTTTAATTATTTTGTGACGTCTGGGCTCAAACCAATTTTCTATGTACATTAAACTTTTTTAAAATTGAACAAACTGTGATAATACAAGTTAACCTTGGTTAAGATCTCAGGTTTCTTAGTTTGGCAATGGGAGATAAATGCAGACTACGGCCTTCTTTGCTACTATGATGCCTTTGAAAAGTATTCACACCTCTGCAACATTTTACTTTGTCATGTTTTGAAAAACAAACTTGAATATATTTACCCGAGCATTTTATATGATGGACCAACACTTCAAACTTAAATCAAAGTGGGTGTTTTTTTCTATTTCTTCATCAAAATAAAAAGTAAAAAGTGGGCTGGGGTCCAAAAATGTTTATATTTAAATCATGTATAAATTAAACAATTAAAAATTTTATAATTTGAACCAAGTAACAAGTTAAAATAATTTACATATTTGTAAATAAAGCCACAATTATTTATACTTGATATAATTGTGAACAAACATTTGAAATGTAAAAATTTATGTAATCACTTTAAAGTTAAATAAATTAAGTTATTGGTAATTTTTTCATTTGACCCTTCAGGGGTTATGATTCACAGTGTTTTGTGTGCTGTTTGTTTTCTTTGCAGTTTAAGCAAAAATAATGTCAAACTTAAACAATACAGGTATTAATATTATAAGACATAAACATATTTTTAATGTAATTATTTATTCTTTTCAAAAAGTTGTTTAAATGTTTTTACTTGCTTTCTGACCAACTAACAAAGAAAATCGTTTTTGTGATGTACTGATAACTAATGGAAGATAAAAGATATTCTGGTCTTTCAATGGAATCCAGTTGTGAAAACTGCATAGATACATCAATCCCTTTCAAGTGGGGATATTACTCAAATCAAGGCAGAATCTGATGACAGAAGAGCTGGTGTTGCGCACTCTGAAAATCAACCTTTATGGAACAGTGACAGTATGTTTGCCGAGAGAGAAAGTGAGAAAGAGAGGAATGGAGGGAGAGAGGTAGCTTGGCAGATTATGCAAGTATTTTTGTTTTATTTTTTGTTATAAATTTTTTTACATAACTAAAGGTGACAGGGTTGTGTAAAAAGTTTGTAGTATTCTAAGACATTCTACACAGACAAATAAAATATATATATTTTTATCAAAAGCAAAACCGTTGTGAAAATGATTAACTTTGATCTACAGTTCTGGTGTTGATTCTTCGCTGTCATTTTCTTTTACTTTTCCATAAAATGAGTCAGCAAACTCAAACTGCCATTCACAAAATACAACAAATTCAATCAGTTAATAAAAGAGGTTCTTACTATGCGGATTCCTGTGTCTTACAAAGAGCATTCTGTCCACATAAAACTGCTTTAGCAGCAAGATATGTTTTTCCTCTATGATCTCTTTAGTAACCTTTGATATGAAGTGATCACACAGCCTGGCAGGAATGGTAAACATGAGCATGTTGCATTCAAAAGGATAAAAAGACTTCTTGATTCTTCAACTCTCTTATTAAACTCATGTTTTGCCTCTATACATGAAACTGTCTTTATTATAAGTCTTGCTATGGAACGACATCAAAGAAAGTCTGTTTTTTTTTTTTTTTTACACCAAAGCAGGTCAAACTCACTGAACAGTGAATTTCTTGTTGTTTTTCTATCAAAATGAGCTCAGAATGTGCTAAGGATGGAAAAAGATCTGTAGCAATATTTTTGCTATGATGGTTGTTTGGCTAAATTTATTCTTATTTATTCAGTCCTTGCAAGTTTAATATGTTGGTGGGGTGAGAGCTAAATTCCTTGATAAACAGAAAGAAAACATATCTTTAGAAACCCTAATGTTTAAATTACACATTTAAGTTATTTAATACACAAACATCCCAGATATTCAGTGGCACCAGCCTGTGAAAGCACATTCTGCTTTTATCCATTTTTGATGACTCTAAATGTCTTTGGGCTTTACTTGGCTTGTCTAATAAAACAGGCACTTTGAAGTTGAAAGGCGTAGGCGTTTTAGAATAAAAAAAAAAAAACATCTCAACAATAACAACAGTTTATACTCAATTTAAATCCTGGACAAATGTTTAATTAAGAGTATGAACACATTATCATCGTAATATATTGCAGTTTACTGTTTGTGGATGGTTATGGAATTGATTGGCTTCAGATTTTGTGGGAAGAAACTGGCTATGTAGCATGCACATTTGCTATATTACAAATCAAATGGATATTTTAATCTAAAACATCCTCAATAAAGCAAAACGCTACCAAAGAAATTCAAAATCAATGTAAAAAAAAAGTAGAGAAAACCTTACTTAAATAGAAAAGATTACAGATGTCACAAACAATATCCAAGCAAACGGAAGAGTTTATGCTCACTTGTGCAGCTTTGCGGCTACTTCGCCAAAGTAGAAATACCAGATTTACAGAGAAGGTTTGCTGTTAAAGAATAACTCAAAGCATTTAGACAAAGAACTTGAAGTTTAACAGGCCTTGTTTTGACTAATAAGAAACTTCTGCAGGATTTACATGACACTCCCTGTAACCAGCACCTCTGAACAGTACCCCTTATAAAATTTTAACTTAAGAACAGACTGCACTCTATCCCTAAAAAAGAGAGGCTCATCAATAATTTAAGTTAAAAATCACCGTTAAGGAGCCTTGGACTTTACTGCTCCAGTCAGCAGTTTCACATAAATCAGAAAAAAAATCGTTTTTAAGGGTGCTAAGGTTTAAATGGCTTCATAATTTATGCAGGCATTAGTGATTTATTCAATAACCAATGCTTGTCTGATTTTTGAGTGAGCAGAATTAGGTATGGACACTTCATCCAAGTCTCTGTCAGATTTTTATTTTGAAATTGATGCTTTCCTAATTGACATGTTCAGCTGAAACTACATTTTTTACATATATTGTATGAAAAACAAACACGGAATCAAACTAAGCCTTCCTTGTGTTAAGTCAGTTCAAACTGCACATATTTTTATTTGCTAAATGCAAGAATAATGAGCAAGATAGTCTTTCAGAGAAATGTTTAAGCTTTCCTCCTACTCCAATGTTTACATACATTTTACAAACATCTCACAATAGTTTGTTTTGCCCCATTCCTCCTAACAGAACTGGTGTAACGGAGTCGGGCTCGTGGGCTGCCTCGCTCTCTCACATCTTTCCAGTTCTACTCACAAATTTGCAATGACCAATCTAAAAGCTTAACTTTGCTATCATTAAGTCACTATGGGACACTGTGATGGTGTTCACAGGCTTTGAAGCTTTACCTTATTCCAATGGTCATTATAACCAAACAATCCAACTTTAGTACCATCACACCACAGGACACGTCTTTATAATTCAAGGTCTTTATTGAAGAAGGCATTTAAAGAACCAGTCCCTTGAAAGATGTGAAGGAAGGACATTCTCATGGTACTTATACTTGTATATGATTGTTTAGCTTCAGGCATCTAGAAATTTTGCCTGAGGAAAAAAATGATTGAGGTCCAAAATTTTCTTCTCTTATATCTTGCCTGATGTCTTATGATTTTCCTGTAATGTCACAAAAGGAAAGCAGGATGCTTGAGGTGCATCTTACAAGAACTTCCATTTAAGTCAAATGTGGTAAATTAATCTGTTAGCTTTCACAAACTGCTTTGTGTAAACTTCTAAATGGAGAGACAGCAAATAAGCAAATAATGTACATCTAAGAAGACTCTTACAGAGGTACATATGAAAGGATGTGTTTTATTACTCAGGGATATTAAAATAATAAAAATCTCTTTACGTTAGCTGTATAATCACAATCACGACAATCCACGTTTTAAAGTGCTCACTACGAAACAGCACTGAGGCAATGCAATGATATAGGTACACTAGACTGAAAGTATCCAATAAGGGAAGGTTTATTTCATTAATTAGACTTCAGACTTGACAAAGTTAAAATTACTTGTAGATGTTTCTGTAGAATCAACTTCTTTTGTGGGAGATGACATTTTTAAACAATAAGTAATTTCTTGCATATTACTGCTCATGAAAGAAAAGTAAAGCAAATAATCTATTCTTTGATTATATTTTTTTAAACTAGTTTTCTGGAGTGAATAATCAAGCTTGACTGCCTGCATAGTTTTCTCCGTTCTGCTTCTAAGAAAACACATCTTATAAACCATAAAACAATATGTACTTGTTGACTTACTGTGCAAAGAACCAAGCTTATAATTGACTCACAAATGGCGCACAAATTCAGTGGAAAAGTGTAGACAGGCAAGAAAGTTATTCAATGACATACAATCAAATAGAAATGGACACTCTGTGGCAAAGACAGACATTACCACTGTTTTTTCTAACAACTTCATTCCACAAAGATTGAATTTCTGAAAGCATTAACAACAAAAACTGAAACAAACACAGCAAAAGCTGGAGCATCAACATCCAACAATGTGCTGACTGAGGAAACTGCTACAATGTGCTGATTGCACTGTACAATAACTCAAGGGAGCCTGCTCACTAATGATGGGTGAAGAAGAGAAAACAGAAGGTGATGAATACTGTGCTTAAACTGTGATTTATATAAACAAGATCAGCCATTAATCATGTTGCTGCAGTGACTTATGACCCCCAAATACAACATGACATCTACAGTACGTGCAGTCCGAAAATATATTACAGGCACTGCAGAGGTTCTTAAGTGAAATGTTCTAAATATTAATCTGTCAGCAGAAATCTATGCAGCTGTCAAATCTGTCAAAACAAACCTTACACTTTAGAGTATCTAAGACAGAAAGAAAATTAATACTGTGGCTTACTACATAGAATAATTAAATGTGATTATGGTAGACAACTTACTTAGCAAAAGAAACACTGACTGCTTAAAAAAAACAAAAAAAATGGCTTCTTTACCCAATAAAGACTTGAAAAGAGTGGCGTTTGTATATATTCAGTCTAGTTCAACCAACTCTATTTTTTGTGAATAGAGTTTTTTGTGTGTACAGTTAAATTTGACTGTAAATACAGCTACTCTCTGAAGGCTTCATAGGTTTGTTGGACTAGCGAACAAACAGCATCACAAAAACCCAGTTACAAAGCAGACAGGTCAAGAATAAAGTTCTGGAGGGTTACAAGCAGCGTTAGGTTGGAAAATAATATCCTGAGTTTTGAACATCTGAATGAATACAGCTCAGTCCATTACCTGAAAAATGAAAGAGTATGACAGTTCTATATATACCAAGACAACTTAACTCACAGGAGCAATAAGGAGATAATTATTAAGAGAAGCAGGTAGCCTCCAGGCATGTCAAAATAAATAAATAAAAAAATAATAAATCATCTTGAATACAAAATGTCTCATTGTGACATGTTGTGCTGCTTTTACAGCATTTTCTTTAATATTTTATGGATATTGTAAAGTTTGATGGCATTTTAAGTTATTTGTAGCTGCAGTAAATTTGAAGGCTTTTATTTTGAAGAACCATTGCGTGTCAGCGACAAACATCCTCTTCAGTAATTTCCTGTTTTTCCTTAGCTGCAGCAAGCATGTCTGAATGTTATTCTGTCTTCAGTAATTAATCTTTTGCCATCCACGAAGAAACTCAGTTGAAGCAATGCTGTCAGTTACGTTTTATGATAAGATACATGCTGCTTAAGATGTGTCTGACATTATTTTGTTAAAATACTAACATTTAATTGTGGCTGGTGTTTTCATCTGACTGCTTATGGTTCATTTCAGTTAACTGCACACCTCATAATTATGTTAAATTAATGTACTGTAAGGTTTGCTCAGACACAGAACTAAGTTTTGTGTTTTTTTTTTTGTGTTCATTCTGTCTGCAGTTTCCACCGCAGCATGTAAACAAGGAAGTCAACAGTAAATGGTCAATCTTATTTCACGTCTCCCTCTGATCATTTGCTGTGGTTTAACTCGGTGTTTAGTCAGAGCTGTTACACCCTTGACGAGAACCCTACACATGTAGTGGTGGAATCATGAGGGATGGCTTTTGTTCAGTAGGAACAGTTCAGAGCAAATGGGAAGATGGGCATAGCTAAATAAAACTCAATACTGCAGGAAAACCTGTTAAGAGTATGTACAAACTTGTGGGCAGAGGTTTAGCTGAGAGCAGAGTGAGAATCCAAACACACTCCAACAGCTAATAGTATGGATTAGATCCAAGGATATCAGTGTGTAAGAATGACAGGTCAATTTCCAAATTTGTCCAACTAAGAATCTATTGGGGGAAAAATAAATAAATAAATCACACACTCTCCAGCTAAACTTACTGAGCTTTTCTGCCCTTTTTCTGATAGCAACTCTTCAGTTTCTAGATGACAAAACATGACGATACACAAAGGTGAAAATTCTGTGGGTTTTTTTCTCTATTACAAATAAAAAGAAAACCATTAGATTTTTCTTTTTTAATTTTGAAAATTAGATAGAAAAGCCCTTTAGGTATTGAAGTGTCCTTTTCCAAAGACAATCTAAAATGAAGTGTGACAAAACAGCAGCAAAAGGAGAGGGCTGCATAAAACCTCAAAGCAGGCGGTGAAGCAGGTGAAAATAAAGTGTCATCTTAGCTTAATCGCATCACAAGTAAACAGACACAGCACCAGACCGATTTATTAGGAAGCAGCTTCAGCTGCTACAGTTGAAATTATTTGTGGCATTTGATATGCAAAGAAAGTTCTCCTTAAATTCCCTGATGGCTGAGCTCAATAACTGGCAATAGTGTGAAGTGACACAATGAGTTACAGCGTTTTAAGTCACCATGGTGTATTATCCCACCAAAGCAGAGAGACGTTTCATCAGTTTCAATTAAAATACTTCTGCATGAGTCATCGTGCAAAGCTAAAATTAATCTTAATATCATAAGGACATGCAGCTACAACCAAATGAAACAAGAAATTCAAAGTTGCAGTGCTGCTGCACATGTTAGACGGGTAAATATTTTGTACGAGTTCTGGTTGGCTTGAGCCAATCCGAACCTGCATCCCCCGGCTGCTCACTCTCTTGGGGGACCCTGTTTCCTCAGATGAGCTTAGAGCAACAGAAAAAGTAATGACTTGTACTATGGTGTGTGTAAGCCTAATAATAAAAGCAGCTTCTGTGGGAATTGGGCCATGCGTGTCAGGTTCTGCTCTCTAGAGTGGCAATACCTCTGAGATTTCCCACCTTTTCTGAACTGGGAAAGGATAAATTGATGATATAGTGTGGAAGAAAAATGAAATTAATCTTCGCCGTACCTGACAGGAATCAGCTTTGGACGGTGCACCAGCACACACGTACAAATATACTTGATCTAAAATAACTCAACATCTACTGGAACAGAATATGAAACTAATGAATCATAAGGAACTAGTGATGGCCATCTAAACTAAATAGATTAATAAACTGAAATAAAGCTAACTAAAAGCCTAAATCACATCAATTAGGTGATGAGAATTTACATAGTTAGTTTTAAAAAAAAAAAAAAACTATCTTGAAGCAGCAGTAGGTTAATTAAAAGCAGATATTATGAGTCTTATTATTTGGAAACACTAAGCCAGAGCTGTGTCAATACCACGCAGCTGCCCTAGCCATCATGATAAGCATTTTGGGCCCTCATATTGATCTTCATGTCACCTGAGGGCAAAGCGGGTACCTGTGTATCCAGGCCGGCAGATGCACTTGAAGCCTCCGGGCGTGTTGATACAGATGCCCTCATGTAGGCAAGGTGAGACTTCACACTCGTTCACATCCAGGTCACACAACACTCCAAAATAACCAGAAGGGCAAACGCAGTGGAACCTGAGGAGGAAGTGATAACACTAAATGATAGGAATAAGGTAGAATCCACCAGAGGCCAGAAGACTCAAAAGTAATATAAAGCCGTTATAGGACTGCCTGTACAGTGCCATGCAAAAGGCACTGTACATGTTTAGCGGGTGTACATGCACTGTATATACATTTTGCATGTACACCCACTAAACTTTTTTATATTTAAAAATTGCCACCATGTACAATCATGTCAAACTATTTAAAACAAAGTTTTAAATAATTTTTAAGTTTAAGGAAAATTATGTAAATAACGCAACATGCACTAATATACTCTGCAAATCTGGCCTTTATCAAATACTGGGACTTTACTTGAATTAAATTAAATGGCTGTGCTAAAACCTGAAAATTAATGTCTTAGATTTGAAAAGCTGTAAGCGATCAAAAAGCTCTTACTGCTAACAAATACTGTGGGCAGAATACGAAAGCTCAGCAAACTTTTCAGAAAAGAGTATTTTCCTACCATATCACAATTAGATGCTACTTAAAGCTAATCTATCACAAAATATGATAGCAAAACAATATACGCAAAATAGCATTTATTTCCATTTAAAACACTCTAAAACAAATGATAATGCAGCTTTCCTCTGTTGATAAGCAAATCTGCAAAAACTGTAACAATGGGACAGGAATGTTCCCTGTGTGTAGTTTAATTAAAATGATGTTGACATAGCTTATTCAACCATATTTCTCTGTGAAACTACTTTCAGATAAACATACATCTCCAACGAGATAGTTATTGTGCGTTTAGAGTAATAAGAAAGAACACAAATAGACACCTCCATGCTAAAATCTTAACAATATGTTTTTATTAAATGAAACCAGGAATATTTCATCAAATTTTTGTAGAATGGTAAACTATGTTTTCTTTTCCTCAGAGCTTCCCATTAGAGACATTTTTAAGGCTGCACTAGTTCGATCACTGCTTTCACAGCTTGCACTTTTGGTCCGTGTAGCTTTCCCATCCTGGCAGGTTCAAACTATCTTAAGGACATGTACACATAAGACCGAGGTTTGCAGATAATGCTGCAAAGAGTGACTCATCATCCTGGCAGAAATGGACCTTTTTGGTTCAGGGAAGGGAAGATGGAGATGAGGGTGTGGATTAGGCAGCTTTGAAACACACCCAACGTGAACTTCCTGGACTGTGCAACCAGGAGAGTGCTCTGAGCCAGGACGGGTCACATGGGAACAAAGTCATGACACGGAGACGATCAGAAGACCAACCGTTTAGGACTCAAATTGGCCCTGGGACTTCTCTTTCCATCTGTCCAACTAAGTCTTGAAGCCTCAGGGCTCCCATTAAGCACAGCAGAGAGAAGCACCGGTGGAGTACAGACCAATCTAGATACATGATGTGTTCCTGCTGAATTCACTCTGTCTATAGAAGGGAAGCTTATGTGTGTCAAGGATGAATGCTGGCTTGTTATATAAAGCAAAAGGCTT
Organism: Girardinus metallicus; assembly: GCA_903067095.1. Lineage (NCBI taxonomy): Eukaryota > Metazoa > Chordata > Actinopteri > Cyprinodontiformes > Poeciliidae > Girardinus > Girardinus metallicus. Next base: position 41,653 of record CAEGAE010016426.1, read on the forward strand.
TGAAGAGAAACGCCATGGCCACAAATGTTTGCTTTGGAAAATGATTTAGTTTGTTTGCCTTTCAAAGCAAACTTATTAAATTAATATTGCCTGCTTCTTACTGATACACACAATGTTTTTTTTTTAAAAGCAACATTATGAAAAACAGATGAGGTGAAAAGTCTAAGCAAAACGGAATAAACAGAAATAAACAAAAACGGAAATTATATTCATACTAACTTATTTACAAGGTCCTGACAGATGCCTGCATTGCTGCAAGGGTTGGAGGCACATTCATTGATGTCTTCCTCACAGAGAAGGCCAGAAAATCCCATCTGACAATCACACCTGGAAAAGAAAAAAAATCATCTAATATTGACATTTTGTCTTAGACAGAAAATAGGAAGTTTATGCTTCCTGGGTTCACAAGCAAATGGCAAAAAATAAACAAGAGTAGGATTCATTGGGATTAATTACCTATCAAATTTAGTCTAATTGCCTTTAACACACCTAAAAACAAACATGAATACTAAGTGTTTAATTAAACCTGAAGCCTGACTGTCTAGAAAGAACACAAGAATAATGATGGAAGACTTATTTGGGACTTCAACAATTTGACTTGATTTCAGGATGAGAGCAAAAATTAGCTCACTGTAATCTGCGAACGTGTTCAAAGGATTAAAATGACATTTTAATCCCTTAAACACATAAAAAAGGCCATTTCAAGTTATTATTAAAACCCTGAACTCTTTCTCGCCCCAGAGTTCCTGTGCATTTTTCATTGAAAAAAATCCATGAAAAAAAATGTACATTGAAAATCTGTAAATTTTCAATGTAAATTTACAGAGTTCTTAGTCTACAAATCAAAATGTAACACATGACTCACAAAAGTTGTATCTGAACTAAACAGGCTTCAACCACTTGTAGACGTTTGTCATGGATTTTCCAATAATAAACACTCCTGGACTTAATGTAGCCCACTAACTTTGGTGCATATTACACACCTGGAAACAGCTAGCAGTCAGTCGGGCTCAGTTGTTCCTAAGTTTTGCTGCTTTGCATACTTAATACTTAAATTTATATGCATTTTATGTAAAATGTTTAAATGATCTCTATATAATCTAAGCATGTTTGACAGAAACAATATCAATAATTTATCATTTATTAATAGTTATAAAGCAGAGTTGATTTCTATATGACGTTTAAAAGCAATAATAGTTGACCTAAGACCTGCACACAGTATAATACAACCAGCAGTGTTAACAGTTAAAGCACAGAATAAAACAACAAATCAAAGAAAATAACTAACAATAAAATGAATATTGATAATTAAATTATCAATTATTTTTTGTATACATATTTGTAAAAACTAAGTTTTACATATTTGTTAAAACTGTCATTGTGTTGAGACAGCATGTTATGAGACAGGTAATCGATTTCCTCCACTTCTTCCCCATAGCCATTATTGCCATCTGAAGAAATGCACCACTCCAGATCAAAAACAACCAATCAGTGCCAGGAAGAGGGTCTTAACACTGTCATTCTACGTCATGTACTCGTTGCTGAATGTGCTAATAGCGCAGAAACATCTAACTAACAGGGAATGCGTTTATCCACCATCATCATGCTAACTAGTTTAGCATTTGCAACAAAATCAGGTGAAAGCTGCAACAGTATCAGAGAGCAAGGGGGAGAGGAGGAATGAGCAGCAGCATACGAGATTGTGATTGACAAGAACTAAGACCCTCCTCCTGGCTCTCATTTGTTGTTTCTAATTACCAGTGGGAGCACTGGGAGAAGGCAGAGGAGCTAAATTTTTTCACAGATTACCTGTCATGTACTATACTGTCACAACATAGTGACAGTTTAAAAAATATGTAAAGAAATATATTTTTATGAAAGTTACATCCTGCAGCTTTCAGCAAACCTGAAGTAAAATGTATACAATGTGTAAGCATCTTGAAATTCCTGAGAAAAAAAAAAAAAGATTATTAATACTTTTTACCTGAAACCATTGACCTGGTCCACACATTTCCCATGGTTTTGGCATGGGTTTGAACCACACTCATTGGTGTCAATTTCGCACAAACTTCCTTGGAAGCCTGAAAGATAGATGAGATGGTCATGGATCACCAAACCTCACTACATCCTGAAAACGTCAAGGCCGATGATAACAAAGGCTCCGGTGAATGCCATTTTAATGGAACTACTAGCCCCTGTAGCATATCTCATCTTCCAGCTCTCAGCCCTCAGTGTTTCCCCTTTGAGAGTATAAGTCTAATAATACTACAGTGCCACAGACAGATTGGTCTGAGGGTTAGTGGTTTGGGGTTTGGGGGTGTGTGTGTGTCTGTGCATGGCCGTGCTTTTGTGCCAGTATGCATGTGTGTGTGCGAGTGTAGGGGTGTGTTTGTGAGAGAAAAAGCCAGTGAGTATGGGGACATCTTGTTAAGTTAGGGTAAGAGGGAGAGGCTAAGCCCAAGAGCTCTTTTGGCCTCGTTCATTAGAGGGTTGAGGGGTGGCACAGCTAAGCACATCAGCATGGATGTTTTGTACATTTTAAGGCAGCCTGGGAGTGTGTAATGTTATGCCTGCGGGAGATTTTCTATTTATCTTTGGTAGTTGGCTGTTGGATTTCTTTTCTGTATAACAAATCAACCAACTTGGTATTATTGAATCCAAGATGAGACAAAACAAACCATCTTTGAAAGTGAACGAGCTCTTTTGGAACAGATTATGTTGAACAAGATAGGATTTGTGACTAGTACAAAATTAAAAGGCATATTTTTTTTGTTATGATAATAGTATAAAAACAATTGTTTGCTTTAATTATTCAATTATTCTGGTCATAAATAATTTCATAAATAAATAAAGTAATGCAGAAAATAAAATCTAAAATACAATTTAAACCTCTCACTCCTTCCCTGTCTTGACATTGTTTAAACACCAGGAGGTTTGTTGTTTGTTAAGCTGTTTATTGAGTACCTGAAGGTCTTGCAGATTTTTATTAAATTCCATCCAGTGCCCCTTACAACGTAGAGTGTCTTTTTTGGGTCACAACTCTCCATTAAATACAATTTTGATGACAACTGGTTATTTCAGGGGCATTTCAGGAAAACAAAGAAGTATTTGTCTCTCCTACTATCATAAGCATAAAAGCATAGTGTTTGCTAAGTGCTGCCAGAAGTTTACGTAAGTGGAGTTATGTTCGTCAACCAATACTGTTTGTGAGAAAGCAAATTATGTGAACAGTTAAATATGATGGTGGATTTGTGATGCTGTGGGCCTGCATATATAGTTTATGCTGCAATTGCTTTAATACCCTTGCTATTCAGTAACCTATTGACATTAATGCATTACAAGTGCCACTTCAGGAAAAGATTTAAATGGTAAATGTAAATGACATTCAACAAGTTGGCAAGACTGAATGAGAAGACTTCCACATCTCACTTTGCTCTAGTGAGAGAAATCCCACAAGCTGCTTTGGTAGTTCAGCAATAACAAATGCGAGTCCAGCTCAGAGAAGACATTCAGATTAGATTTTTTTCTTAAGGTAAAGCTGATATAATACTTTCCTCAGCTTTCACGTGTACGGAAGGAGCCTGATGGGACAATCAAGAACAAAACCTTTTGCGGTCTCTGGGGAGGTGGCCTTGGCAGCTTCAGCAGGAATTTGACTGACATGACTGTCAGTAGTAGTACTATGCTCAATGCAAAATGCAAAGCAGTTGTACATAGCAGAAGTACTTATGACAACTGAATTTTGACACTTAAAAGTGTACGAAAATACAAACAAGAATGCATGTATAATCCCAACAGAAAAAAAATGGAATCCATATAGTTTTTAAACATTAGATTTTATAATTTTCACAATGTTATTTGTTGATACCAACATGTTTTGTGTAAAGACACAAAACGCTATGTTTGTATCAGTATTTTTGTCATATTCTTGTATTTTCAAAATGACACAAAAAAGAATGGTGCTCCAATTTTGATACATTACAAAGTAAAGCAAAAAAAAAAAAAAGCAAGATAAAGGGAGTGACACTACTCAGTGCATCCAGGGACATATGAGACCACATAGAGAACAGTGTGTTTGGTGAATTATGGGACAACACAGCTTTCCTAGCTGGTCTGTCAGTCAAAGGCATAGTGGAGCACCTTGGGGACTATTTCGAATGTCAATGCAATGTAATGCATCTTCTACCACTAAGCAGTGACTGGAGGCTTCTGTTTGACAGAGTACAGAAAGGGATACCCAAGGCACGAGCCCACAAAGCCATTCCATCATCTGGCAGGAGCTACAGTATGCGATCACAGCAGCTGCCAGTAACTGTCTCAGAGGAGAAGAAATTGTGCGTAATCCCCAGTGGATACTCAGCTAACTTTGATTGACATTTCAATTGGGAAATGATGAATGTCTTCTTTTTTTTTTCTTTTTGTAAGTGTAAGTTTGGTTTGGACTGGCACATTTGAGACTTTTGTCTTCAGCCACACAGATGTAACAGTTTCTAAGATGAGGCTTATTTAAAATTGTATCACCCACTGCTTCTGCAATATAGATTAGGATCTCTGTCTGTGGTTTCATCTGGGTGCTGTCACACATCAAATGTCAGATGTCACTGGTGGTTTAATCTGTGCAGGATTATCTGACCCAAATGAAAACGCAAAATGACTGCAGGTTTTGAGTCACAGTTCTGACCTTCTGAGTTTAAAATGTTGATTGGAATCTATTGTGCTTTGGATTTGAGAGCTTTTTTCTGCTTGTTTGTTTATCGCATTCAGCTAAGATTAAAATTCACATTGGCCTCAAAACATTTGCAAAAAGATAAGAATTCTTTAATGTTAGGATCTTCCAAAAAAAAAAAAAGAAGCTGAAATTGGTTTTCAAAGTGTTTATTTGGTTAGTTTGTAAGTTTTGTCTCATGAAGCACCAATCAGACTTTTGTAACTGATTTCCAAGCTCAAGACAGTTTTACAATAATCTTAAAAAGAATATATCAGCATATGTTAATAAATACTGAAGCTATTATTAGCTACCATTAGTTCAGCAGATACTGCATATATGTTTTGAAGAACTTAGATTATAAATAAATCTAAGACTTCCAAACTTCTAACAACATTTTTGAATTTGGCTTGTGTCATTTACTCTTTAAAACATAGAAGAAATAACCTCTCCTGTATTTTATTCATGCTTTCTGTTATCTGCACTCTGCAGTACTCTCAAAATCTGGATAAACCCAAGATGTTATTCAAGGAAATATAACTTTTCATTGCCTAATATATTTGTGTGCTTCCTTGGACTTCACTTTATATCAAATGTATATAAAATTGGAATTTTTTAATTTCTAAAAAGCTGGTCATTGGTTCATGCCTCAAGATTACAATTGTTTGGTTCCTGTGACTGACCAGTTTCTCACTAGTATTGTCTTTTTTATAACTTGTTTGTAACTACTGACAATATCTTGATTTGATTTGACATCATGTAAAATAAAAATTTAAATTGCATAAATGAAACTTTTAAACCAGAGCAAACCAAATTATATTTGAATCTGATTTATGTCCATGTTTTAACATACGGACACATGTATATATATGAATAACCAGGTTCTGCTTCTGCAGTTCAAAGAGTACAGAATTCAATCCTTCACGTAAACAAAAAGTGGGTTACTTAGATAAGTGGGTTGAGAATAGAAAAATCTTGCATATAACCAGGATAGTGAAGCCTATTTACCACTTTCTTCAACACCTGGACCACCTCTTCAGCTCTGCAAATGAAGGCACAAAATGATTAAACACCGAGTTTATTTAAAATTTGTTTACCGTACAGCTGTAACCAACCTGGGACCTATTTTTAAGCATTATGTATAAATGACGCCACCAACCTCTTTCTCACTATCATAACCACAGCTGATGTCAAGCCCACAGCGTACCTATGCAGTCTTTTTACCACAGTCTGCTTTTGTGTTTTCAAGAGGCATATTAACTGTGACCACAGCAGTTTTACATGCAGCAAAGATCTAGTTGGCTTCAAACTGCCAAACCACTTATTTGAGATCATTAAACACAAGCCCTAGCTTCTGTTTTTCCTTCTATAGCTCTACACATACTATAAGAAAACATTTTAAGCCACCCGCAGAAAGCCACTTAAAGCTATAAACAGCAAACTAAAATACATATATTAATTTTGTCAGAAGGACTGGCTTCCTACCTCTTTCAAAGCACAATCAGGCACTTTGACCATAAACAAACATCACCAATAAATGGCCTAAGACAACAGCAGAAATGGCTAGACGCACTTGTTCTCTGTGCTTCACCTCTGTGCTTCATAAACATGTTAATAAACATTTGGGGTTGCAAGTCTTTTATTGTTAGAAAGAAAAAAACTAACTTTTATAAAGAATTAAGATCAATAAAGCTGTATTTTCTTAAATGATTAAAATAAACTATGGAGGTTACTGGGTTTGAGAATCAACAAAGTGCAGATTTTAATTTCAAAAACTTTCCATTCTTTTATTTTCTTCTTTGTCATGATAAAATGACAGGATTTTAGCAATAACTATTTTTGTAACCAGTTCATGAGGATCATTGCCATTGAGGCAAGCTATGGAAATATTCCACAATATAGAAGAAGGTTTTGGGGCGTCATGAATAGTTCAGGCCCTACTTTTCCCCATAGCAGGTAATTCCAATTTAGTTTTTCATGCTCCTGCTAGTTTATTCTGCCTAGATATTACATAAATGTTAAAAGGATTATAAGTTGCTGGAAAAATTGAAAACAGAAAATATGTGTTATTTGACATAACTGTAAAAATGCTCATGTTCTCATTGAATTTTGATTAATATCTCACATATCTGACAGTTATGCTGTGCTGTTGAATATACTTCATAAATAGGTAGATTCTGTCATTAATATTCTGCTGATTTAGAGATTTCAAGATATAAAAAATCTTGTATTTCTTCACAGAGTATTAAGAATTCTAAAGTTAAAGATGCAAATGTTTCTTTCTGTATTTATTTTCTGCGTGCCTTCACTTTCAAAATATTAAACAAAACTATTGTCCTTAATTTACATGCAGTGAATTGCAATCCTAATCCTGGCCATTCTTTGACCTTTGATTTTTTTATTTTATCTTGAGAGTTTTAAGTACAGCTATGTTGACATTTAAGGTTACTTTGCTGGTTTCCTAAGGCACAATGCTAAAACTATTAATTATAAAGAACAAATATACAAAGAAATCAACAGGATCCTTTCATCTAAGCCACGGCAATTTCTATCAATCCTACTGTTGAGCAATTCTTCTCTAATACAGAAAGTAATACATAAAATATAATTTGCATTCCAACATCAGGCCAGTGCAATCATTGTTTCTAACATATAAAGTATATATTGTTTTCTTAGCAAGAACACAGAAAACCAAATCTCTAATTTGAAAAAGAGAAATCTTTTGGTGGTTGAGCCTATCTCCTGTAAGGCTTCACAGATTCAACCTAAGTAGGCGACAGGAACCCCACTCAATGTTCCAAGGTTAGGTTCAGTGTTATAACCTCTCTATACATACATTCGATGTCAAGACGCTGGTGACAATATGGCTCATTGTAAAAAGCTAAGTGTTATTTGTTTCGTTTGTTGTTATTGACCAGGAACCCTACGCACTACACACACTCCCCTAACTCCTTCATTTTCAGGTTTCTCTTCTATGAGGTTTGCCACTCCCCGCTGGGTCTCCTCATTAGGAGGAAAACGGAACAGCTGTGCCGGTCAGAAAAGATGACTTTGGCCTCCTGGTCAGAGTCTCAGCACAGTCATTGTTCGTAAGAACAAAATCTTCCTATACAATCTCTCCATGATCAAAGGATGACTGTTGCACCTATTTCATTCAGCAAACTTTGGTTTTTGCCCTCCAGGTTCACATAATGTACCTTTGTAGACAAAACTCATTCCCATTGTGACTGTGTTGTGCAAAACTCCTTTAATGTTAGTCCCACTAGAAACCTCTAAATGACTGCCTTTTAGAACCTGTAGAACTGATGAACATTAAAATTGCCACATCAACGATTTTTAAAGATATTGTTAAATTAAGTACTTTGGGAAAACTATGACCACACACTTATCTTCATGAAAAAATCTGTGCAGAAAGTCTGACAAAGAAAAATCTGTTACTCTACAGTAAAAATGCGTCTTTTTTCAGAAGAACTGTGTTTTTGTTTTCCTCAAAGACAGTCTTGATAAAAAGTCTTGACAAAGAATATCCTCTAGCTTAGTTCAATCAGTCAATTATTGATTTTCACATTTCAAACTGTGCATTTTGTATGGCACAGTTTACAGGAACTGATTTGTTTTAAAATTTGATTTCTTGAAATTTGAATTAAAACTCAACATGTTGTGTAAAATACTGGTTGTAAAAAAACTGTAAAGCAGTATTTGAGAAAGTTTGATTTCATTTTCTTTTTTTAATAATGGTCATTTGTTGTAAAACAATCAGAATTATTAGAATCTTGTGTCTATTTATTTAACAAATAAATTTTTTCTTTATTCAGAAAAAAGAAGTTTGCTTTGATCCACTCATCTTATTGTTTGAAAACAACCAATGATAAATGAAGTAGAAAGATGGTTCAGTCAATCACATGCCATAGGTTTATATGTAGTGTATTTTTTCATACAGTCTCTATGGGTTTCCCCAGCTAGTTTTGAGCACCAACCTGTCTTAATTCTAATACAGTTTATCTATAATAAAAATCAAGTTTAATTTCTGAAGGAAATAGGATTCCACCAATGTATCATTACATTAGCCTATTTGGTATGTTCACTACTCAAGCTAGCTGCCATTACTATCTGCATAGCCTTGGTGTTTCTGTGTGTTGGCTCAACATTTGTCTAAATGCATATTGATAATTAGGTTCGCTTATAAATCAAACATTGGAATTATAAATGTCTGCAGCTATTTGTGTGTATCACACAGGTGTCATAGCTGCAAGGTATACCACTAATAAGCTCTTTGGATGAAAAGATACTTAGGCTATTTATTCACACAAACACTCTTATACACACAGGCATACAAAATAGATATTGATTTAGTTCTTTTGCTGCCGTTTCATTTCTGATTTTTGAAATATTTCAAGTGGTTGTATGTTCATAAAAAAAATAATTTTAACCATGAAATCTAGTGGTGCACCAATTAAATCAGCACTGATTTCCTTAAGTGTGGGAGATCAGTGATCAACCAATAATTAAGAAAAAACCAGTCTTATCCACTGAGCTTATCTACCTCTGGAGAAGAGGCAGATAACACCCATCCACCAGGCCATGAATGACTGCAGTTAACAATAGTCACCCCACTGTTCCCAATGCAGCAACTTTCTTGCTAAATTTAGCAATACGGACAAAAAAAAAATAATGTTGGCCAAAATCAGAATCACCAGGTCAGGGTTTTTAAAGATTGGTGATCAGCCAGAGAACTGCAATCGGTGCATCTCTAATATAATCAATCTTGTTAGGAAATTATTATACTACAAAATTCATTACAAATAATTGTCTTTATTAAAAATGACAAAAATAGCCCATGAACACAAAGATGATAGGTGCCATTCTTGACACACAAAAGAAAGCATGTAGTAGTATTGCTGACAGTACCTATGGAGTGTGTTCATATTATCCTATTTAACACCAGAATCAAAAACAACTCTAAATGTTTAAGTAAAAGTATTATGGACGTGAAAATATCTGTAGCAGCAGGTGTTCAAACAGAAGATCCTGATTAATATGTCAGATTGGATCTATTGTGTAAAATTTGTTGACAAGTTTGATAGTCCTCCAAATGTGATTTTGGAAACATTTTTGGTTTTCAAGAAAACACGCTACAGGGTGACTGTGACTCAGTTTGAAGAGTCGATGTCTTGTTATCCAAATGTTGTGGGCTTGATCCCAGCTTCCTCCTGCCACTTGTCAATCTGCCACCTAGTAAGACTAGAAAAGTTCTACACAATTTCAGTCCTTGTGTTAAATCCCACAGGTTATGTGGTAAATGGACAGAAATTCAGTTTTATTGTAGTGAAAAAAGAATATGCATTGGTTTCTGTTGCCACACTTGGCCTGCAGTTCAAAGACTAATATATTAAAACTAGGGGAGCAACTGCACTTCTATAAAATCAAAATTAAATTCCAGTTCAATGATATACACCATATATTACCATCAATATCAGCAAATATGTTCATGCTATACTGAAGTAATTCTCATGAATTCAAATTGTGTAAACCAACCAATATATAGTGATGTCAAGCTAGCCTCATATTTTTTGTATGAAATTTCCATGCTATCCTTGTTCCTGCTTTTTCTCGTAGCTCACGTTTACCTCATAGTCCGGAGACATATATATGTAAAATCAATCAGAGATGCTAAATTGACCATAAATATGACCTTGGGTGCATGTAGTGTTCTGGCTCTGCAAAAGCACTATGATAAACTGGGGTTATATTAAAAGTGTATTTTTCCTCTTGTCCAAAGACAACACGCAAGGTTGAGCTTTAGGCCTTCATGGACCTAAAGAAGATGAAGCATGTATGGATGGATAAATTTTGAAGCAGCTCTATAGTACACACACCTGCAGGCTGTCTTTGACCACCAACTACTGCAACACTGCTTTTGAACTTAGTTAACACTCAAGGTCCATAATAAGTGTAATAAGTGTCCATTAAAAACAAATCTTTTTACGTTTCAGTGTCCTTTAGTGAACATTCACCAGAAGCTATACAAAACAATAAATAAACCAAATAAAAGTCAAATAACCTTGAAAACATTCATGTCCGATGATCATCTGCAGAATGTGACATACGATTTGCCTTCGGGATCAAATCTGCAGACATATGCAGATTTTTCAAAAATCTAATTAGACATACTGTGAAGCCAACACAATTTCCTTGACTTATAACCTATGTTCAATGGTAAATAACAACTCAAGTCACAAGTTGTATAACAGCTCTGTGACTGTTATGTAGGTTGGATTTATGGTGAATAATAAGGAAGAGTAGTGAGTCACAGTCGCTTTTTTGAAGAGAAAACGAACAAGCCCACGCAAAGCTCTTGTTGTAATGTATGCAGCCAGTTCCCAATTTCCTATTCCTCTCCAAGGAACCTTTCTGAAACTAACCCAGCTGCTCTATTTATATCTGGCAACATCTCTTTCATCTCTGTGCAGAGAGAGCCATTAGTTGCAGTGCAACCTCATAGCATCCTAACCTGTATGATGAAAAGTTAGCAAGTAAAAGAAAAATTATTTTTTAAATTACTGTGTGTTTTTTTTTTTGCTTTTATAGAACCAAATTCCTTAAGTTTGTGGATGAGATCTTCTGTTTGGTCATTTGGTTTGGGATGGTGAGAAGCAGCAGTACCCCTGGTGACCCCACAAGGGATAAGTGAGTTGGATAATGGATGGATAATCAAAATGTTAACCCAAGTCATGCACTTTAATGGCAATTTTACTAACTGGTAAGTAAACGCATGCAAACTTCTGAATTTAAAGAGTGTTTAAACAGAAATAAATAAATAAATACTCAGTATTGTGTCAGTTAGCAAATAAAAAAGCTGGGTTATTCTTAGCTTACTTAATAAAGGAAAATAGTAGTTTCATTAGACAGTGAGAATTTTTTCAAACTTATCAAACTTATAAAGATCTATATACCAGATATATACTTGTAAATTCTGCAAACATACAATATGTGTGTAATGTAATGCCCTTCATTCATAAAAAAAAAACATTTCTGCATATTTCTGATAAAATATTACAGAGTTTAGTGCGCATAAATATTACAGAGTAGCATGCACTTACTCAGAGCCTGCAAACCTGGAGCAGAAATGCAATTATTTTCTAAGAAAATCCTCATCCATCTGATCCAGACGTAGACATTTTCTTACGTTCTATTTTCATGGTTTGGCTTAAGTATCTGACATGCTCAGGTGGTCTGAGACCACTTGAGCATGTTCTTTCTCAGACTTTCTCTTTGTTCTTGCTCAGACTTTCTCTCCTTCTATGACTGTTCAAGATAATAACTTCAAATTAGTTTGAAAATCGTTTATGTAAACTTCAGCAGATGAGAGAAAAAGAGACAGAGGGAGAGAGAAGGAGACACAGAGAGCGAGTAAATACTTGATAAAAGTTAAACCTTTAATAAGCTAAGGTAATATTTTCAACATTCATTTCCTATTTTTTAAATTGCTTCAGAATTGCTAAACTGCATTGCAGGACATACCCAAAAAAATCAGAATAGACAGTTATTTTACAGTCAGTATAATACAGTTTTATTCCAGTTAAGTTCTGCACTCTCTGAGCTCACCACATTATGTTTTTATTACTTATGTCAGGCATTTAAGTCTGACATCACATCTGTGCCGTACAAACATATGCCGTATGTATACGGTAGTGATGCGACATCCATTGAGTGTGGGAGAAAAGCAAAAGAGCTAGCAACTGCTAGGTTCTCCAGAATTGCTTTAATATCTGTTAATAAAGCAACTTTTTATAGAAATAATAATGTAACTCAGATGGAAGGTAAATAAAGCACATATGTTACTTTTTCTTTGCAACTACGATTGAGCTTTGTAACAGTTATTTAAATACTTTATGTAGAAATTTCTAAAAATGGGGGAAAACGATAGAAACGAAACTATGAGGCTGCTGCAAAGTGTTCACTCACCAGCTGGGCATCTGCAAGAGGCTGTTCCATTGGAGCGTGTCAGGCAGGTGGAACTGTGCAGGCAGGGGTTGTGGAGGGAGTCGCAGGGGTCATAAGGCAGGTCACACAAGAGGCCAGTGAAGAAGGGGGAACAGGTGCAGGAGAACTCCCCAGGTATGTCTGACTGTGTGCACTGAGCTCCATTTAGACAGGGTCCAGAATCACACTCATTCACATCCTGTGCACAGTCCACACCTGTCCAGCCCGGTGAACAAAAACACCTTGAATATAAGTGACAGAAGACATGTAGAAGTAATTTAATAACAGTAATTTAATAACACTAATAAAAGAATTCCTAATTAAATTACGTACAAGTAAGGGTGTTTTCTAAGTAGTTCAGTAAATTAAGCACGCACATGATTTTACAATGTTGCTCCCTCATCAAAAGCATAGCTAGAGTGTTGCCTTTATTCTTTCATGATTGTTTGAGAAATCCTTTAATCTCGCGTGGCAACCATTCAGCTATGCAAGATGTCTGGGTGAACTAAGCGCTGCCTTCAATCTTATTTGCAAAGTGTCGAAATTCACATATTTTTATTTCTATGTGTTTGACGTCATTAGACAGTGTACAACCCACACTTTCAGAATCTGTAAATAACTCAAAATGTCCTGGAGAGACTTGTTTCTTGTTTTTGTCGTGATCAGTCATATATATATAAAAACTTAAAATACTTATTGTATTATGTATAACATAATACAATAAGGCAACAATTACAACAAAAAGTATTATGCACTTATTAAAAATAGCGTACTTTGATCCTAAAGAATGTACAACCGAGTAGGATAATTTAAAAATTTTACAAAATGTGCACATTTATGCATGAAAAACAACAAATGTGTGCCGTATTTTTATATTCATCTCCTTTTTAGTCTCACACCCAAAACAAACTTCCATGCAACTAATTGCCCTTAGAAGCATTCTAATGAGTAAATGAAGCAAGTTCCCCTGAAAGTTGTGTGCCCAGTTTTACACAAGGGAACACATGCGCTCTGATCAGATGAGACCAAAATTGCACTTGTTGGCCAACGTGAAAATGCTACATGTGGAAGAAAACAACCAACTGCCCGTCAACCTTCATTTATCACCACTATGGTCAAATGACTTGAGGATAGGCCAATGGTTTGATAAGGCGCTGATTTGGAGAGTGTTGTAGACAATAACTATGTTATTAGAAATGCCAAATATTTTTAATTGTGAAAAATGTTGAACTTTAAATGCTTCCACTTGAAAAAGAAGCATATTTTTACTATGTTACAGTAAGTTCCAATACAATACATCCACAGAAACAATACGATTGCACAAGAGTAAAAAGTGTGAAAATATGCCCATAGACTATTTGTAATAAATGTTTTTGTGAAAAAATAATACATCCAAGTTTGTCATTCTAACATTACAATAAAATGAAAATGTTCAAATGGATATTAATACTTTGTATGCTATTGTAGAGTAATGTGCGGTATTTTACATTCTGCACATATGCCACATTCTCTTGCATACAAGTATAATGTCATACATCATCCGCCGGCACTTCTGTCCTGCATCTTTGTGTAAGACAGTGTGGGAAATTTGCAGGTTAATTGCACTGCTGGTGACAGAAGCTTTTAATTCTGGATGGCTGAATGTAGAACACCAAAGGTGAGAGTGCTGAGTGGGGATTAAAAGGAAATGCTTGCATGCTTAACATAGACATAGGGACATGAGATAGAGAATGAGAATACCTGCATGTGTGTGTGCGTGTGTGTGTGTGTGTGAATCTGAAGTACTTGCTCTAAAGCCAGGTGGATATTTCACTTAGTGACAGCAAGCGCTACACAGTTGGCAACGATTCCTCATTGCATTCCTGTCCAACCCCCAACTTTTCCACCTGAAGCACTTTTACGTGTCCCCAGTGAGAGGGGGCATAAGCCGAAGCTGCACCACTGGCTCTCTTCTCCGATGAGTCCCAGATCCCCTGAAACCTTTTCATGCTGTGAGCCATTGATTGTCTCATTTGTTTTACTTGCCATCTGCAATTCATTATCCCCGCTGTCAGTGGAAGGACATATCGCTGTCTCTAAACAGCTTCTTTTTATGCATTTATTAAATATCTGATGCGAGCTGTGAGGACAGTGCCCTCGAGCCAAATAGCACAACCTACTCGTAGCCGTCAAGAAGGTCTGTGCAGGTGGCGTTGTTTTTGCAAGGCAGCGACAAACATTCATCAATTTCTTGTTGGCAGTATTTCCCCTCCCATCCGGACTGACACACACAGTCATAGCTCTGCAATAGAAAAATTGGAAACAGTACTAGATAAACAGAGGGAAATGTTGACACATCTGCACTTGGTATTAAAAGTGTTTAAGCTAAAGATAGATACAAATTGCAATGTTACATCTTTGAATGGGATGCATATGCAACAAGAAGCTGTTAATTAGATTGTTATGTAACAGATAGTGCATTCCACAAATTTCTTGAGCAAGAAAGAGATGATGGAATTCTTAAAGCATTCTTTGAAAACATTATGAATAAAAAACACTGGAGAATAAAACTTCCTACTCATGAACAAATATTCTTTCCTGCGGAAATCTGTTTAAACTCAAAGAGTCATGGTAGTCTTACATTTTCCTATTACCACTATGCAGATGTATTCCTCCTACTCTCCACCCTACGGACATTATGAAAGCCTGTTCCTCAGTGCCATTCAATATACACAATATGAGCTTTCATAAGCATGCGGTATTACAACTGGGCTTTCTGACAGGGAAAGGTTGTTAATAGAAAATAAAAAAATAACCCCCTGAAATGTATGTATGTATTAGTATTTTTGGAGATTTTGTGTCATAAATTGTCTCTACAGTTCTTCCATTTAAAACATGTGGATATGAATCAACATGTGGACAGCAGTGAAGGGTTGACGTGAATCCTAATATGCCAACACACTGTTGAATGCTCTAAAGCAACTAATGCAAGATAATCATTATTTCATGCAGTGGAGAGAAGCCTTTAAACTTTGTCTGTTATAATTTGTACAATATAGGCTCAAAAGGCAGAGAGGGAAAATGCCGTCATCTTGTGATAAATTAGATACCTCCAGGAGACTCCAATTCCTTACCCCTGGCAAAAGAACATAATCTCATTTTTGCTGCTAAGTCACCTTCAGGGACTGCAATTCTCCAAAATAAGCAAAAATTCCACAGGACGAGGTGTTCACAGAGACAAATAACTGCACTGTAAACAAGAAGAGTTTCCGAAAACCATCCCTATTTGAATAATGAGATAATAAAAATTATTCCCAACATTAGGATTAAAACCATATTCACTGAGATGCCACTCTATTCTGCATATCATGTTCAGTTGTATCTAAAAGGAGTTTTAGGGAATTCCAGTTAAAGTTAGAAAAGGAGTAACAGTAGGATTTTTCTTCGTTTTTTGTAAAATGCTCCACAAGTGGCAAATAGGATTTGTCCTGAATTTACCATTAAATTTAAAAAGCTCTTGTTGGGTTTCAAGAAAAGCTTCTTAAAACCCAAATGTTCCTAAGCTAAAATCTGTCGAAGCTTTTTAAGTGTGTGCTTGGTATACTTTGTAAATTTCCTCAATAAATCCAGAAAGAGCCTTGCTTTACAATACTCTCCAGGCTGTAATAGATACATTACTTTAATAGCTTTTTCTATCACTTTTTTTTATTACCAGCACATTTTCATTGACATGTTTGGTTGCAACACTGTGAACGGTCACATTTTGTGGCTTGTCTTTCTTGTGGAGGGTGCCAGCAACTGGCTGCAGGACAACTGTGAAGTTGTCCAACCCATAACACAATGCAACATTTTTCAATTAACAACCCTTCCTTTTAATTACTTTTAATTACCTGCTACAGACACTTAAAAATCACTTTGCGTAATGAACTGAAATAATACACTGCTTTGAATTGAATTATAATTAAATTTTTTAATGATGTTCTAATGTATTGAAATAAAGCTGTTTGGGCCAACCTACCAGTTTACTCAGTTTCAATAGGATAGCCAGACTGAATACTTTACACTGCAAAAGAACCTTAAAAATGTAGCATGCATTTCTCCCATTAAAATATATCACAACTATCCCTCTGTTACCAAATACTGCTGATAACATATATACCTACAGGACACACCCCAGTTTGAAGCTTTTAAAAAACAATTATATTTGCAAAACAAAACCCCACTCACCTGATGCAGATCCTTACAGGCAGAGTTGGGACTGCACAAACTGTTCACGCAGTCATCAATGTCTTCCTCACATCTCAGCCCAACATAACCAGGACTACAAAGGCAGTAAAACCCATCTACAACTAGAAGACAGATAGTAGCACAATTATAGGACCTTGTATTATAAAAATAATTAATTGCTCTATGGGTACTAAATCTCGACAAAGGTAAGTGCTGATTATTAGCATAAAGCATAATGACCATTGGGAACTGTATTTTTTTTTCCTATGAATATGACCTTTAAATAAACACCTTCTGCAGCGTCAGTAAAGCCTTTGTTGGAAATTCTTCTTGAACATTAGTCTGATCGGTTTTGCCATTATGAGCATCTTCAAATCAACATTTATATAGAAGCCATACATTCTTCATTGCTGTCTCATGCAAGATTCTACATTTTCTTCTTAATAAAAAATTGCCTTTTAAAGAAGCACACTCAACATGCACACAAGGCATAACATGAAAGAGAAAGTAGATCAACAGAAAAGGACAGCTCAAATCCTTATGGTTTTCTTTAGCCAAATGCTATAAATATGCCAGTTTTTTCCATTAAAATTTAGAATCTCCCACATCTAATAGAGCATTCCTCCCTCTTCTTAATTATTAATGACGTTAAAGAGAGATGCCTCACTCTGTTTCTCCTGCACAACATGGGTACAGGCAGCCAGTGACAGAGGTAATTGCAGTTCTTACAAGAGTAAATTTATTACTTCCCCAGTGAGGATCCCAGGATTCTTCATTATCCCAAAGATTTACCACGTAATCTATGCTGTCACTCTGTCTTTTTGCGTGTAGATGCTATTACTCTCATTAACTGCTTTAAGTCCTTGGTGGCAGCAGCATTACTCATCTCAGCTATGCAATGCTGTCCCTGGTGGCTGGCTGTTGCCGCGCACCGGCCAGTAGGATGTAGAGGCCCTTACTCTCTAACCTAAAGTGACCTGGTTATGCTTGGGATTGGTCAACAACGTCGGCTGAGGTCTGCGGTAGCACTGAGGGGAACAGACAGTGATCCTTAGATAGTAATCAACTGCAATTACATCTCTTTTTACAGAACAAGTAAGATAAAAATGTAGCAGGATCTCAGAATACATTAAAGACTAGATGGTAAAAACGTTATTCTGCAGAACTGTTTTTCACTGATCATGTCCTACCCAGAAAATGTAATAAAGTAATTATCTTATCTTTCTAATCCATAGAAAAAAAAAAAATTAAACTGTAGAACAATCATTGGTCAGTGGGAAATAATTCATACCTTTTATTACGATAATTCATGATTTATAGTTTGCATCATTTTTATCACTATGACCAATTAGTTTTTAAATTACATATGCTTGAGATGACACATAAAGAGTGAAATCAAATTAGGCTTACAAATTATGTCATTTATCATCTATAAGTTACATTATGCCACAACATTTGCACTAATTTCTGTATAAAGCCATATTAAGGAACCAGTAAGGTGTGCTCCATAAAGCAATGTGTGAGACTCTCATGCCTGACATCAGATTTATTCCCAAGTAATTCATATTAGCTGTGAGTGTGACCCTACAAAAGCATCGGTTTTAAAAGTTGGTCAAATTAGTATCACAATACTGGAGAAAAAGAAAAAGCAACACATCCCTCTATTACCAAATAGTGCTGATAATATATATAACTACAGGACACACCCCAGTTGTGTAACCATATGTAACCACTCCATTTTACTATGTTCAGGGTATTTAAAGGGAGGCAAAAGGAGGGCAATTTTTAATGGGTTATGAATATGAGACAGTAGAAATGTGTTATTTATGTTATTAAAGTCTAAACTGACATTAATAACATAAATAACAAACATGTTATGTGCTAAAAATATAAATGTGACTGACTGAAAATTTAAAAAATAAGGAACACAAACACTACTGTTTATCTGAATTAATATAACCATGCCTTCTATGATTAGACTTTGTTTCCCAACTACAGATGCACAGCTTTCCACAATTTTGCATCATGGGCAACATGGATATGTAGAATATGTAAGAAATTGTCAATACTCAAAAAGTGTATTTATAAAACAAAACATTGTGAGTTAACTAAATATATTTCCTGTTCTGTGACAGCTTCAGGAGACTATAATACTGAGAAAGACACCCAAGTGACTTCTTGGAGTGCCTCTCAGCCTTCTGTTACTGTGTAGCCACGCACTTCAGTCAAGAATCAAAAATTGAATAATCTGGCCTGGGAATTTCTGTCTTCCAAAGACAAAGTCTTGTTAATTTTTTTGTGTTGGGAATATCATGAAATAGTTGGCTGATGCAATGAGCAGAAATTTTGTAAGGGTCTGATCTGCTGATAGAGATTTTAGTCAAAAGACAATCTAAAAAAGAAATCTAAAAGAAGAGTTCCAGGTTGCACACCTCTCTCTGCATCACTGGAAATCTCTGAATCTAAAACAGTAAAATCCTTCAGGTGGCAGGACAGAGGTATCTGTCCAAATAAAACCTAAGTGCGCGTTAAAAATTTAAATGATTGCAGGAGGGATGCTTTAAACTGCAATTAGCATCTTACACAAATGAACAGCAAGACTGTTACAGTCAGTGTCGCTACATTATTAAAGCAGACTCAGTATGTACTTCCCGTATTGTAAGTAGACTTTTACTGCAATGTAGAGATTTTCAAGAGGCTACAAGTGTTGACAAATCCAGCATGGTAGGCAGAATTGTATTCATGAATTGGTAAAACAGAGCAACTTTGTTGCAACAGCTCTTCTTGTTATTTAGCAACAGCCTAAATAAACAGAGCACATATTTTCAGGATATGTCCTGTGATGATGTCCTTTCTTGAAGCTTCTTCAACTTTCTCTTGTTAGACCAATGTTTTCCCTCAGTAACATTATGCACATTGATGAATGCTGCTGGAGCCTAAGATATGCTTTATTAAGTGATAGGGAAGCCCCCCCAGACATTTAGCTTCAGACTAAAGGGGCTAGATGATTTCTCTCTCAAGGCATGTGTAAAGTTTTACTTTGTTCTTAACTAGCTGTAGCTGTGGCTTATGTGTTATCTGCTACGAACTCAAAGGAAGGTGATTTAACAATCTAACTGTCCTGAAAACATCTTCCTCCATAATTAAAAATATTTTGAGATACATTTTAATGTATTTTCTCCACTTTCTTTATGGACATTTTGTTTTACGGTAAGTGTAAACCTTAATAATTACACTGCAAGATTGATTTAACTTCTCCTCCCCAAACTTTACATACTGAATAGAACTTGAAGCCAATGACCTCCCATAAAGATAAATATGTTCACAAATATCAGGGTCTTACTTACTACTGTGCCTCTTTAGAAAATCCTGAAACAGGCTTTAAAGCCAGAAGATGACTTGTGCAAAGCACAACAAATTAGATGTGTGTATGCGCGTGCGCAAGTGTGTGTATGAATGCATGTCTGGAGCTTTCCTCCCATCTTGAGGGCCTGTTATTAAGAATGTTGCCAACATAAGCTGTTTCTTACCATCATAGCAGAAACCGTGAAAACAGGGACTGGAGCTGCACTCATCCACATTGATTTCACAGCGGGGGCCAGAGAAGCCCTGACGACAGTGACAGCGGAAGCCCAAAGGAAAACGGTCCTGATCCAACTCTTCCACACACACTGCACCGTTCTCGCAGGGATTACTGGCCTCACAGGGCAAGAATTCACACTTATAACCTGAAGTTAGGAAAGGAAACACACAGATAGAGGGACCATGCAGAACAAAATAATCTCTATATACATACAATTCAGCTGTAAAAAATTGGGTGTCACCTACTAAACCTATGTTTAGGGTTTAACTAAATATCTATTTAGAACACTATTATGTCAGAAAACACACACCGCAGGAAGACAGAGCTTCTCTTTTACTTAATTGAGAAATAAACTGGTGTTATCAGCTTCTTGAAAACTATTTCTGAAATCCTGTAAAATAATCTAACAGATTTAAAGGCTAACATAGTCCATACAACATCATCTCTCTAAATGGCTTAGTATTTAAAAAAAGAGTTTTTTAAAGTACCTAAAACATAAGAAATATTTGTTTTGCTTCTTCTACAACAATGTCAAATAAAGGTGTTTAAAACTCAGGTACACACCTAGACTTTAGTCAAATATAACGCACCATGGCAAAACCAGGAACAAGTCACCAGAGCACAACAGAAAAGAGAAAATTGTGATTTTCACAAAAACATTTTGTATGTGAAGTATATTCAAGACTTGCAGTGTAATATGATGCATATAGTAGGCCTTGTTGTCCATAACATGCTAAAGTCAGTTCCGCTGTGACCTCCACACGACCTGTCATGAAAACCTGCACGACGCCACCAGCTCTTGCGCTGCTAAAGATGGGCTGAGTGTGCTATGTTGGCGGCCAGGTGGGTGAGCAGTGGTGTGCGCTGTGCTGACTCACCGTTTCTAGTGGCTGTAACACCTAAAATAAAATAATTATTTATGTTGCGCTTTTCACTGGGTGAAAGATAAACGTAGTTTGGCATGTTGTATTCCTGAGTTACAGATGACTCCATGACACCTTATTGGATAATGGGGCAAAAGATGAAAACTTCTAAAAATACATTTTTAACTATATAATCTAGACAAAAGTTTGCTTTTTGTAGGATGTGTAACCTTTGTCATCAGGCAAATGGACAAACATTGAGGCCTGTTTTCTCACCAATCTTGTTTGCATGTTTTTTTGTGTATATCTATGCGTTTGAAATAATTTGAAATCTCAGAATCCACACCTCTGGAATCTGGAAATAACCCAGAAAGCTCCTGGGGAAACTTGTTGCTAGTTTTGTTGTGCCCAGTCACAAATGTTAAAGTACACAATTGGAATCATTCCCACACAGACAGACAATGTGTGAAGCACCACATACATAATGTCAGCAATCTAACATGCAACTGAAATAAAAATAAAAAATATATATAAAGCAGAAGCTCAATAATGCCATGCAATACTTGTGAAATTATGACGTACACAATAAATCAATAATAAAAAAGCTAAAACAAACACTTTGGGATTTTGTCCTACCTCTGGTAATCTCTGCAAAATAAATAAAATGTTTTTGATCAAAATAATTAATTGCCAGTAAAATTAGATGTCAAAAAGAATATACTGGATACAAAACTTAAAAAAGTGTTTCTTTAAAGGTGTACATACACCCACTTTGGTGTGATGGAAGGTAGTTAAATTTAAAAAATATACATTAATCCACTTAAATTTTCAGACTGAAGAGCTAGATTTTCATCTGGACTCTAAAATTTCTCTTCTCACATTGCCAGTTTGAAGTGTCTTTGTGTAAATTATTAGTGGGTTTTTTTCAGTAATCACTTCCTCTGTCTTGCTTCAGCAAGGTTCAGATTTGTGAAGTGCTGTCTTGATTGTTGTCTTTTCAAGAGGACCTCACAGCCAATGAGCTAATTAGAACTGTGAGAGTGGTACTACGGTTTTAACAAGGGTTCATTCAAATTGTGTAAAGGTAGAGTCTGACTGAATGTCTTTCATATGTTTTAATGATTTGCAATGAGCTGCTACTAGGAACTGAAGTACAAAAATTTTAACTAGGTTATTTGAAGTTAATGGCAAACTCTTTTTTTAAAATGCTTAGAAATGAATTAAAATACTGCTGCACTTCAATAAATTAAAATATAAAAAGAATTAATTTCTGTAATTTAACTCAAAAAGTGAAACTAATATCAAACCATCGATTTGTGGTGTATAACCACGTATCTGTGGTTGGTGCCCATCCCCAGCTGCCAGTGGGCAGGAGGCAGGGTACGCAATAGACAGGCCTCATACTGTCAATTCATTATACATACGAAGTGAGATCTTTCCCGCATTCATTTTTATAATTATAGCTAATAAAACCCCGAATTATTTTTCTCAGAAAACTTTAATGTTACATTTCAGAAATTTCTTTAACCAAAAATACTATTTTACGGTCTACACCCATTGGGTCCAAAGTCAGTCCTTGAGGGTCGGGATCCAGTATGTTTCAGTTCCAACCCACATACATGGAGACGACTGATGACTCATCAGTTGTTAGCAAAGAGTCATTGACACAAAGTAAAAGTCTATTTGTAGAGAAGCTGGCAGTTAAATTTCTGTATCTAATCAAGTGAATGGAAAGTTCACTTCAATGGAAGAAGAAAAAAGTGTGGAGAAAAAAGATGCACAAGCAGAAGGCTAACTGCAGCTTGTCAAGCAAAGTGCTTTCAAGAGTTTGGGGGCAGATGCTCAAGAGCAACTGAAGGCAGATATATTCAGGACGGGGGGTTCCGATACTGCGTTCCTTTTGTTAAACCTTATACATAGAGGACATGGATCACAACTGTCACATTGCTGGAGTTAAGCCAATCTTGAACCAGAGACAATTTCAGGCCCATCTTACAAAGGAGAAAATAGATTGGACTGTTGCACAGTCTTCCAAAGTCCTCTTTTCAGATTAAAAGAAACATTGCATTTGATGGAGATCAAGGACCCAGAGTCAGGAAGAGAATTGGAGGGGCACTTGCTTGGGTTTCAATTGAACAGTCCACAGTTAGTGGTGATTTGGGGAGCCATGCCATGTGTTGGTGTTGGTTCACTGTGTTGTCTGAAGACCAAAATCAATGTAGCCATCTACCAGGGAATTTCAGAGAACTTTATAGTTCCTTTTGCTGAAAAGCTTTATGGATGTGCCGATTTAATTTCCCAGCAAGGCTTTGCACCTGTGGACACTGTCAAATGGATTGGTATCTGGGGTTTTAGCAGCGATTTCACTGTGCTGGACTGGCCAAACTCATCAAACCTAAAATTCAAAGAGGACCTATGGAGTGCTGTTAAGAGGAAGATGAAACATTAAACCCAACAAAGCAGGGCAACTGAAGTACACCTTTATAGTAATCTTGATTTTTCTTTTTAAACCTCAGCAGTCACAAGATAATTGCTATCATGCCACAGTCAATATTGCACCAACTATAACCATAAATTTCACGTTCTAACTGAAATACTAAAAATAATTATACATTTTTTTAGGATTTTCTAATCTGATATGCACCTGTACTGATCATAATGAATAATGGAATCTAAATCAAAGATTTCTCAAACCACCTCAAACGTTTTAGCTTTTATATGCACTGATAATGTTGCAAAGCGCCACTCCTTCTATCTAACAAAGTGGTTAAGTCGACACTTGGGTGGCCCAAACTTGACCGGGGCTTACATCAGTCTAATCACTCCCGTATTCTTTCTTCAACCTGAGATACCAAATGAAGATGTACTCATTTTAATGTGTCATATGAAGTGAGTTCAGGTGGGTGAAAATAATAGTATGTGAAGTTAATTAACATTGCTTTTTGTCCCCCTTCTCTCAGTGCTCATTACCTTTAAATGGAGCCAAACACTGGCAGAAGTAATTACCGGGCAGGTCAATGCACGTTGCTCCATTCTTGCAAGGAGATGAAGCACACTCATCAATGTCAAGCTCACATTCTGTACCTTTGACATAAAATAACACAAACCGATAAATATGTTGTAGTGAAGAGTGTCTTACACAAAGAATGCAAGTAATTAATTTAATGTTTGTGTCACAAACACTTCATGATCTGTGTCATAAGGGATCACTACTGTCCAACAGGTTTCTTAGCATTAATAAATCAGAACAATCTTTTATCTTATTGAAAAAAGCTACAAAATATCTTGGGTAACCACATGAACTTGACAAAATTAAATATTTAAGAGAAAGCGCACTTTACAGACATTACCAAACCAAACAAAACAATGATATCTGGGATTGAGAAACAGAATTAAAGAATGTGATATATTTCAAGTAGTGATCGACATGGTGAAAAAAAGTTCAGTGTACTTAGTATGGAATTTCACACATTATCTGTAATATGTCTGGAAAAATAGAAACGAGCCAATTAGTAGGAATAGATTTGCCTGTGCAAACAACCACAGTTTTTGTAATTTACCCAATAATTCATTCTCTGTGAGAATTATTTGGGGTTGTCAGGAAACTGTTGAAAAGCAATTACTATGTTTGACTTTGAAGAGTGGAATTGATGTATCTCCTAATTAATCTCAACTTGTCTTTGTAAAAAAAATAATAAAACTTGATTTTTTTTTTTATTGCTTTTCTCTCCATCTTGCTTTCAATTGGTGTTAGCAGTTATTTGCTTAAGAACATTGAACTGTAAGACAATGGTCTTGAAAAAGTGAGTTTGGTTGCAATGACTGTCGATTTTAATTTGTATCAATATGTAAAATAAGTGCCCTGGAAAAATGTTAGGAAACCTTTAATGATTTGAATTGATAATTTGCCGTTTTAAAAGTCTTATTAGATTAAGAAGAATGAAAGACACCTAAAGTAAAAACAATTATTGTTGGAGCTTATTGTTCAACTTAAAGTTTCTACTGAAAATCAGAAATGTTTCTATAATCCGATGCATGTGGCTAGCAAGACTATTAGAATAGGTGGTAGAAAGTCAGAAAATTCTAGAGGTCTAAGTGAGACAGATTAAGAATTCCCCTTAACAAAATGTACAAACCTGTAAATCCAAACGTGCAAACACATTCATAGCCATGAAGAAGGTCGACACATGTAGCATTGTGCAGGCAAGGAGAGGAAATGCATTCATCTATATTGACTTCACAGAAGTTACCTGTGATACAAACATGAAATAAAACTAAAGATGAATAAAGTAAAACCATGACAAGTGTTCATGTGACGGTTTGGTTTACAGTAACAATAAATGTGATACAACAAAGATGTAAAAAATAGGTACACCAGCTCTATAGACCCATTATAGGCTGTGCATTGCTCCACTTTTTTTGGGCAAAGACAACAAAGCAGCTGAACAGCAAACACACTAAGCCATAAGATGTTTCCTTTTCCTTTTTGCACTATCACTGTCTCACACATTTACAGCCTGTGTGAGTGCAAGAGGAGGCTGTTACAAAGTGTGAAATGCCAACATGATAATGGGTCTTTGAATTACGCCAACAATTCATGTAATTGCAGGGTACTGCTTGTGCTGCTCTTGTAACACTACAAAGGACAGAACTTGCTTTATAGCCTCACTACCTTCCCTGAAGATGAGCCATGAAAGTTTGCATGTAGTTCATGTTGACATATTGATTTTCTTTTTTTGGTTAAAGTCTATTGTCAGTAAGAAAGAAAACAGGGACTTTCACAAACACTTTGGAAAAATGCAAAGATTTTTAAGTTCATGAAAACCAAGAACAATCTCTATCTGTGTTTAGATTTTCTTAAGCAAACATGTTAAATAGAGTAAAAATCTAAAATGTATTCAGTTTTTTATATTTTGTTACACGATTTGAATCCAACAAATTAAAAACAGAATTAAATTTCTGTTATTTAAATGAACAGAAATTAAATAATAATTTCTATTAGTAAAATGGAGTAAAAAAGAAAACAATTCTAACAAACCTGGCCCTGGGTAAAAAAGTAAAAACTAAACCTTAAAGCTAATAATTGGTTGAGCCGTCCTTGGTGACAACAGTTGCAACATTTTCAAGTAACTTTATTTTAGCTTAGTCTCATTAGACTAATTTAAACCATAAATGGCCTCTTTAAGGTCATGCAATGACCTTAAAGATTCAAGTCTTTGAATCTTTAATTTGATTCAAGTCCAGACTTTGATCAAGCCACTTCAAAACATTATTTTTATGGGCGGCTAATGCTTCGTTCAAACCGAACGTGTTCCGCGCGCTGACAATTTGTCAAACACCTCAAGTTGGACACTTGTGCACTTTGAAGTCAGATGTTGATTTCGAGGATCAAAAAAGCTCTAGACGCATGTTGGGAGGAGCGTCTTGTCTTTTGCGTTCTTTTCCTCTCTGGGTCTCTTTGAACAATGGTGGATAAAATTGAGAAATTGGTTTGGCTTTATTTACTGAAAGCAGGAGGATGCAGTTTGCATCTTCTGCCCGGACACCAACTACAGGCCACTACGTCACATAGCAGAATCTGTCTTATTGGTTGATGTCCGCGTGACAGTTTCAACAAATATGCCAAGTTACATAGCGTAGCTTTAAAGTATTTCAGATCAATCCCTATGGTGGAAAACTCAGTTACAAAATTTCTCACTCTTTGTTTATTATCTTTGGTAACTAACTATTGAGTTGTAGCAATTTCTAGTAAACCTATTGCTGCATCAGATTTAAATTTTGGTTTTCACCACAGTATTGGGATAATCTTTCCAAAACTGCTAATGTATAGTTAAATGTAGAAAAGTGTCGATGAAGGCAGTACTCACTTAATTGCAGTTGTATGTGCTGCTTATGTGCTTGAGTGTGTAAATAACTTTATTCATTAGCAGCTAAATAAGTAGTGTAACAGTTCAGTGTGTGCCCTGCTATTGTCTTTGGGCTCCAAAGACCAACACGTTTCATGTCCTCTTTCTCAGCCAGTTGGTTGCTTTATCAGCAGCTGGCCATGCAGCTTACCTCATGTTGTCTCCAATGCATCATTATAAGTTATCATTGTCAGCATTTCAACATTATTATCATTCAATCATCTATTGATTGAATGATTCAATATATTTCCTAAGAAGTTCCTTATTATCAACCAGAAGAAATGAAAAAGGCAGTTTTCATTTTTTGTTCCAGGCAAGTAAGCTTTCAAACTTTAAATAAAAAAAATGTTGTAAAACAATAAACAGAAAGCCAACAACAGAGTACAACTTTTTAATGTAATAAAAAACTCAGTAACATTACACTGATATACTTGATGCACCCATTGTTGAAAACGCATAAAATGTTGAAGATCAATAGCATGTGTAGTGTATTCATAATCATCCTTTACAAGCAGCGTTGCAAAACAAAGTCAGAGTTAAGATAGTAAAATATCAAAGGATATTTGAGTGGCATCTTGATTTAATGTTGTAATTGGACTTTAAATGCATTTTAATTCTCACTGTTCAGTTGTGAACAGGAATGTCAGTCAGCTAATCAGTGTTAGCTATATTTATAATACAACTGATCATTGTGTTAATTTAAGCAGGTGTACATTTTTATAGCAATCTAACTGATAATTGCATACCTACATACTAGAATATTAAAGTCAGTTTTTATTCTCTGAGCTACATCTTTTTTAAACACCTACAGTTTCTTTTAAAAGCTACTAAAAACAGCTTTTGTAGTGGCTGTCATAAAACTAAGGAGACAGCTGTGACACTAGTTAAATAAACAACATAGAGATCTGTGAGTGAATAACAGGTGAGAGTGATCAGTAGACAACTTGTCAAAGGATCCTTGGAGACGTAGCAGAGGAGGAAAGTGTGAATTGAACTCAACCATCAAATCCATCAGATACTAGCGATTTTAAAAGATTTCTTGGCTGTTATGACTACATAATTTAATAACTGAAAAATCCTTTAAAAGTGTATCTTAAATTAACAAGGGAGATAAAGAATCTAAGAAATTATCACCCACCTGTTATTCCAGCAGGACAGTCGCAACTAAATGAGTTGAGCTCATCAATGCATAACCCCCCATTTTCACAAGGGTGACTCAGACATTCATTCACTTCAATCTCACAGTTATTTCCTAAAAATGTTTGAGAGCAGAATATGTTGATTGTTTCTTAAAACAGAAAAAGCCACATGATTTCATGAGGAATGACTTCAAGATAGCTCTCACTTACCAATAAATCCAGGTGCGCAGAAGCAATTATAGCCATTCAGAGAGTCTTTACAAATGCTGAGGAGTCCACATGGATCCAGTTCACAATCATTAATGTTTATCTCACAAAACTGACCTGTTAAACCTGCAGAGAACAGGCTGTTAGCTCATTCTAGATAAAACATTGTAATACTGTTGTACGACTGCTGCGACCACTGCTACTAATATATGATTGATTGATGACTCTATATCAAATGTGTGTCAAATAAATTAAATGGTACATATAATCTAACATTTCTGAAAAGTTTGAGGAAAATGCATACGCTTAGTTAAACTTACCTTCTTCTGTATTGTCAAGCAAGTGAAGTAATCATTTAGGCACATTATTCTGAGCAAAACCTTCATATACATATGCACATGTAGCTATACAAATATAACATAATGATCTGATCGAAATATCAAAACTTCTCCAATGTTGCACATTATGTGTCGTTGATATGGCCTGTGATGTAACACAGGCCATCATAATAATTTATGTCATCTTTAATAATGCTTTTTTTAATTTTCACTTTTTGTTCTTTTATTATTACCACTACTAGGTAAACAATATATATTTGCATTGATAAATTAGGCTTAACAGTCATTTTGTCATTTGATCATTCCCTAACAGTAGACTCTTACTTTAATAAAAATCCAACACATTCCAACACACAGACATCCTGTGCATTATCAGTGCTTTGAAGTCAACTCATATCCTGATGAGCTAAGCCCCGACTTACACAATGCATAAAGGCTACTGCGGGTTGTTGCTTAAGGCCAAAGAGATTAAACTCCTACAGAGAAGAAAGCTGAACAAGTGAAAGCATCAGTTGGAGGTGTGCCTGCTATGTACATGATTCAGTCGAGGGAATGCCTCTGTACCAAACAAGCTTCAGCTGAAGGGTGAACCCACCTGGTAAACAATCGCATTTGAAACCTCTTGACAGATCCACACATACTGAACCGTATTGACAAAGGCCGTCAACACAGTGGTTTATAGGTGTCTCGCAGTGTGTTCCCGTGTTGCCATGATGGCACACACACCTATAAGTATTTTTCAGCTCTTCACAGAGGATGGTCCCTTCAGGGTCACATGGATTTGACACACACTGGTTCACTGACGACGAGCAGTCTCCGCCACTGTAGCCTGAAAGAGGTAGGATCAAAGAAGAGAGGGATGTGCCGTAAGCGGTTTCCTTATGCCTACCTACACATGGCAGGAGTCACATATTTTGATTTCACATGACGCTCCAGTTGCCTGTGATTTTTATGGTTGCTGATTTTTAGTATTTAAGCAGACTGAGGAGAAATTGGAAAAAAACACACTGGTAGTGGCTTCAAATAAGCTATGATTATGTTCAGAGGTTAATGTGTTTGTCATTGATTTCACAGCAATAAACAACATTAATATGTTTTCATTATAGACAGAACTCACAAAGGAGTCTGCATTAAGCATGAAAAGATCCAGGTAAACACAATAGCCTAACATGGTGTAATCTATATTCACCACACCACTAGATCATAAGTAAGACTAAAGACTTAGCCCATATATTAAATCTAATAGCAAATTAGATAAATTGCTATTAGATTTATCTAAATAAATTTATCTTTTTTTATTTAAAAAAAAAAAAGAAAAAATCCTTACCTAAAGGGCAAACGCACTGTACTTCCTCAGTGTAAGAAAGGAAACAAGTTCCTCCATTTCTGCAGAGGTGTGGGTCAGTTGTGCATGCAGACAAAGATATGGAGCAATTCTTACCTGAAAGATTTGAATAACATCTATAAGACAAGTCAATGGCACAGCCTCTGAAAATGTTTTTCACATCTCTTTTTAAATGGCTTTGCAATTCACAACAAATGTTGTCTTGAAGCTCTTTGGAAAAAATCACTTCAAATCAATAAGACATATGTTCCAATTGATCCTTGTTATCAAACAGCACAGTAAACTCAGTTAATCATTCAAAATAGTTTAAAAAGTTTCTATCTAAGCAAACCTGCAGATTCCATTGAGCTATTGGGTTGTAGTAATCGCTTTCTGATGCAATAAGACCATAATAATTTATTTGAAGAGTTATTTTTTGCTTTTATGTGGTCACGCTTCATGATTTAGATCTTAAAACAAATTTAAGTGTCAGACAAAAATAACTGGAATTAATAAATGAATCTGCTTTCAAGTTATGATTTCATTTAAGGAAATAAGAATGACGTTCCTCAAAATTAATCACAATTTTGTCATTTGGTTTATTTACTTTTTTTGGGTCTACTGGCCTTGATTTGAGTGATCAGACAGGAAAGAAGTGGGTAATGAGAAAGGGGCAAGACATGCGGCAAAGGTCAGCAGGCCGGGACTCGAACCTACAACTGCCACGTCAAGGACTAAGGCCTCCATATGGGGGTTGTGCTCTACCCCTGCACCACCACAGCATGCTGGTTTATTTACTTTTAAATAGGTAAGATTTGTTTAATATTAAAATAGTTTCCTTTCTTGTATTGTTTTCTGCATAATAACTCACTCTGAAGCCATACCTTTACTCCTATTTTTGTTACATCTCATGCAAAATACATATTTTAAATAAACATTGTAAGATGTTCAAAACTATGTAAGTAGTCTAAAAAGGATGAGTCATTCAGGCTATGATCTAGCGAACCCTAGTCAGGTCATAGCAAAACACCAAACCCAAGGTAAAAAAAAAAGTTGATGATCTAGGATTCGTTTTTGAGATACAATTTGAATTTTTGTTAAGGTGGATGATGATTTAAATAGCCAGTGCAACCAGGTTTTTGCAACTTTGTCCTCTATGTTGTTCTCTCTGATATATTTGTTTGTTTTTAAGTGGAAACGTACAAGATTGCAAGACATTTGTCCAATTAATGATGGGCACAGATTCAAACTGATTTATGATGGACATATTTTTTTCCATCACAAGCAGGGATTTAAAACCACTGCAGTTTATTGCATGTGCGTTATGGGATCCTGTAAGGGTGATGTTGCTATTGAATGTAACTGATATGTGTTTGTGTAAGGAACATCATATGGTATATATAATACATGAGACAAATGGTAACAAAAATGAACTTGACAACTTACATTACAGTGCGCTGTATATAGCATATTTTTGAACATAGTAAAATACTTGAAGTACATGTTATGGAATCAGTTTCACCTCACTTTTACTTCGAAACTTTGATCTTTGGTTTTTGCAGGAGATGAAACAGTCATAACACCATTCTCAGTCAGGTGCACTCATTTGGGAAATAGTGAGTGAGCTCTTGGATGTGACAAAGGGACAGGTTGATGGTTATCAGCACTCAGGAGCTATCAATCTATGCTCTGTGTTTTAAGGACTGCCAGGAGAAATGATAAAGATAACTCACCACCAAACCCTGAAGGACAGATACACTCATAGTCTGCAACCAAGTCAATACACGTGGAATTATTGGCACAGTATCCGTGGACACATTCATCATGGTTGATTTCACAGTTGAAACCCCCAAAGCCTGAGAAAAAGAAAAATAGCATCAGAGTTGGTGCGTGAATGTCAGTAAACACCAGACTTGAAAAGATACTAATTGGTATCAAAAGTGATGAAATCTGACATGACTTGTCAATGAAAGCTCATCATACGTTTGCAAATACACAGTGGAATTTCCTTTCCACACACATGAGTGGAAAGGAAAAAACAGAAATGCAATTTCTCCCCACTTTCTGCCTTAACTGTTTTTTGTTTTGTTTTGTTTTTTTCATTCTAATGAATTTTAATTTGCACCTTGGGTGTTTTTTTTTTTTTTTTTTACAATAAAAGGTTAAAGCAGTGAAGTAAAAGTGAGGGCTGAAATTTCTGTCATTTTTCCCATTCTGTCTCTCATAAACATATTCCACTGCATGGTCACGCTACAAAATGACTATCATTAGCACTGTCACACACCAGAGTTACAGGAGAGCCATGACTAATGCTTAGCTATCAGCACCATCGGTGCAGGTCAAATCCTCATCATTTCTCAAACTGACCATGGAACCAATTTCCATCTCTCTCCAAGTCATAAAATTTGACAATTATTCTGACTTCATTAAAAATGCATAACAGACTTCACCTGCAATCAAGGTTTAGTCAGAGATATGTTTCACTGGTAAAGTGTTAACTCGACAAAGAAATTATTAGAAAACTACCTGGGATTTATTTCTCGTTAAACTAATGATACAAGTGAAATTTCTCTCACGTGGTCTGAGAAATTATTTTGAATAATAGAACTAAAAGAGGTTTTGGAGACTTCTTTTAGCATCTTGCAGCCTGGTTTCAGTTTGGACTTGCTTGGGGCACAGAAACCTGTTGGCACGTATAGAAAATCTTTCAGCTGTAAACTACTGTCTGCAGTGAAATGAATGTCTTTTGTATTCCCCCTCAAGATTTATATACAGTAAAAATCTTTTCAATTCCAATCTCATTCAATCTCACCATGACATTCACTGTCACTTTAACATTCAGGAGAAAGCCAAAGTAAATGATTACTTGTATCACCAATGCAAGTCTCTTTTAAAATGCTGAATATCAAAGTTTGCATTATGTGTCTATGTGGAATTGGAAGTGGAATTTTAGCATTTCTGTATGGAAATTATGGTGAAGTTTCAAAGGTTTTTTCTTTAGTTGCAATTATATAAACTTCTGTGTACCATTGAAGTTTATATTAAATATGTTTAAATACCTTACTAAGCAACACACAGTCTGCTGTAAAAGTATCTATTTTTTTATGAACTGTAAATTCCCTGGAACTTACCTTCCGAGCACAAACACTGATACTGGTCAAGGTCATCCACACAAATTCCTCCATTCTGACATGGTTTTGATTCACATTCATTGAGATTTACTTCACAAAATGCACCTCCATACCCTGCAGTACATATTAAAGAAGAGGGGAGAATTTCTTTATTTCAGATCTTTTCGCCTGGTTTCATTCCTCAGCCAGTTAGGATCAGCATGACTTTGTTTTCACAAACAAAAGCTGGCTTTCAATGCTTGTATTGATTCAAAGAGCTTGCTGAGAGCAGGCAGACTCAGCTCGCTGGATCATTTAATCATGTTTAATAAAAGCCCATCATTGCCCTCCTGATTTATTACATAAAACAGGCCAAATGCCTTCTTCAAAATCAAAGTCAGTCTATACACAGACAGTACTACATCAAATAACATGCATCAGCACACACATAGGCACACCTCCACAAACATTTGTACACACACACACACAAAAGGAAAGAAACATTCCTGTGTTTAAGTCATTTTACTGCTAGCAGAAAACAACCTGCATGTGGGTTGACCTTAAATTAACCCACAGAAGCATTTGCATGTACAGTGGGTACAATATGAGTGTTCCACAATCAGCTAAGGTAAAACAGAATGAGCTGCTCGAGATGTATAAAAGGCACTGTCGCAGCATCTGCTTGGCTGCAGAATAAGCAGTTTTCTGCAAAAATAACAGTGACAAAATAAAGAAACAGAAGCCAAACAAAAACAACTGCTGCACAGCAGAAACCTGCCTGATGGCAAAAAAAAAAAACTTATCTTATGCCAGAAAGAGCGTTTGATGAAACAAATAATGGAGCTCAAGTAATTTTATGGCACAAAAACATCTTACACTGCAAAGCTGCTCTTTACGAACCATGCGGAAGAAAACAATGCCTCCGTCAAAAAAGTCTTAATTCAAAACCCACTTAAAATATTAAAATTAATCTCTATAAGCAATATAGCAGCTAAACATCCAGATATTCTCCAGAAACCAAATACAAATGATCCTCACTTCTTTAATGTTGAATATTACATTTAAATATAAGCTAGGATTAAATATTGTTTATGGTTTAGATAAGGGGTAAAAAATTACAACTCTGAAAATATAGTGATATGTATAGATATGTAAAATATAGTCATTTCCCTAAACTCTTGTCACATTACAAACACAAACTCCATGTTTTTTATTTAGATTTGACAGACCAAAATAAAGCAACACATATTTAAAAAGTAGAATTAAAAGTATATATATGATTTCAATTATTGTTAACAATATAAAGGTGAGAAGAATAAATGAGTAATCAGAACCCAAGTCAATAATTCAGAAGTCACATTTGACTGAAATTGTAGCTGCATTTCTTTCAGAGTAAGTATGTACCTGCTATGCATATTTAGAGTGACATTTTTGCATCTTCTAAGGAAAGTGGTACAAATTGAGTCAGATTGGAAAAAAAAATGAGTCAATATCAAATTGTACTACAATTGAAGTCTCAATTGAATTTAGTTCTGGGATTTTACTGGACCACTCTAAGACCTAAATATGTTTTGCTCTTAACTCTTAAAGGGTCAGTATTTAAGGTTGTTGCCTTGATGTAAGGAATACCTGCTGCAATCTCAAGTCTTTTGAAGAATTGAGAGGTCTTTCTCCAGATTGGCCTGAAAAGTGGTCCATCCATTTTTACATTAACTTTAACAACTTTTCTCTTTATCTTCTGAATAAAAGTATCCCCAAAGCATGATGCTGCCATCATCATGTTTCATGGTGAGGACCATGTCCTCTGAGAAATGCATTTATTGTACTTAATGAACACATTTTAAAAACCATATCTCTTGTTCCTTCCACTTCACAATTATAGATTCTACCAGGTCTAAATATTTTTAGACAATATATAGAATAAAAAGAAAACTTAGCACCAGCTAGCTGCAACTTAGACAGTCAAGGATTAAAGTTGATAATCTGGATGCCAAGGCTGCTGACAAGAGACATCTAAACAAGACAGCAATTGAAAGTTTACCCTTGAGAAGTGATCTGGGAAATGCAGCATAGTGGAGGTTGCTTTCATTTACATAAGAAATCACTCACAATCCTTCATTCTGACATACACCAAGCATAAATGCAACAGGAGTAATGATGTTACAGTTATTGATTGCATTACATGAACTTCTATGCAATAGCCATCCGTTTGAAAAGAGAGGCTTTAGCTGCTCCAGAGTGAATTATGCTTGGCGTGGTAGGAAAAATGTTTTTAGTTCCAGTAGGCTGACAGCATCCAGAAATGAGCGGCATGATTCCCGGTGCATGTGGACGTAGTTCAACATGAAGGGCCCCTTTTATCATGAAGCCTAGACACTCTGCAAAGCTTCATTCAAGTCTAACCCACTCACTTCTGAGTAATTTCTTTCAGCAACTGATGAGACTCATCCTCTCTGAAAGAAATTAAAACCCTCCTGACCGAATGTAACTGCTCATACAGAGAATTGTCATTTTTTGTGAATCAGCAAAGTTATTTTTTTCTACAAAGAGTGAATTATAGAATCTTGTGAAAACAATGAAAAAATGTTGCCAAATGAATACTCCCTGAAGCAACCGTTTGTCCTTTAGATCACCTTATCTTTTCAGTACAATCAAGTCATCTTTGTCAAGCCTTCAGAGATCAGAAATATACACACTCCACACACAACTCTACAACACACTCTCCCTTTCACTATTCACCCCTGCTAAAGGTCTCACTCACCTTTTTCACATGTGCAAGAGACATTCTGCCCATCCCTGCTCTCGGTGCATATTAATGTATGTTCACTGCATAGTCCAAATGAGCAAAGGTCAATATCCACAGAGCAATCTTTTCCTTTAAACCCTGGAAGCACAGATATAGAAAATTCATGTTAGACATGAACATCAAGCCCAGGTAAAGTGAATTAATAAACATAAAAAAATATATAGGTCAGCAGCTCATCTTCATAGTTGTATGGCTTTATATATTCTCAGCAGATTAAAAGTATTGATTCCTTCCTTTTACAATCTACCTGCTATGCAGTATGCTAATTGAGTAAAATCATTGACAACAGCTCACCATATCAGACTGATCTACATCATATTTATCTAGCACACCAGCTGCATGTCACTGACCGATTCCAACATCAATATCTAGAGTTATAAATAAAGCACAGAGACAGAGTGATTGATCATTAATCTAACTTAAATAGACTACTTTGGTTTGTTTTACGTATTTGAATTTAAAATCGCAGTATATAATCTTTACACAGACAGTACTACATCAATGTATGTTGTGTGTAAATGACTTCCACTTTTTATTCAAGTGAGGAAATTATCTGCAATTTTAAATAGTGACAAACCCAAATAATTTTGTTTTGGGATAAATTATACATTGGGTGCCATTGTTATTGAATTGGGATAGTTTAACATGTAATTTGTTAATGTTTTTGTCTTAGTTTTAAAAGCTCAAATTGTAATTGTAATTAATTGTAGCCTTAAAGAGAAATCAACATTGGCTAAAATTGATACGAGCAGTTTACAAAAGCAAAGGTCCTAATTCAGACAAAAAAATAATCTGATTGATGAACTCTAACTAAAATGAATGATTGTAATAGCTGAAGTCGACATAAATCTATACAAATCAGATGGAAGAAAACCTCATGTAGAAAATATGTGCAATGTTGGGTTCTCTAGCTGTAAAGAGACTTCATCCAGGACTTGAACAACTCTGATGTCAAGAAAAGGAAAAGGGCAGCTAACACCTCTGCAGACCCCACACATCTTGGACACAAACTGTTTTGACCTTTACCTTCGGGGTTGTGCTACAGTACCTTCAGGGTGGTGCTACAGAGTGCAATTTGCAAAAATCAGCCGCCACTGTCTCGCTGATAAACACAATGAACACCTTGCAGACAGAATAGTCAGATACTCTGCTATGAAACAAAATACGAATATTTCCAAATGCCACAACAATCTTTTTTCTTTTTTATTTCTTTATGTATAAAAGTGGCTGGAAATACGTGCAATACATATTGTTCCCTTATTCTCATTTTACTTCCTCGAAAGTTTGTGCATCGTTACTTTTGCTTGCATGCTGTGAGTGCTTGAAAACTGGAGTCCATTTAGAAAGAAAACAGTTGCAATAAGTTATGGGTACATTTACCTTTAAGTTAGCTTAGTATTTATCACATTGGAACCCAAGTCCAGAGGAGCTTACTTTACATCATCACAACTATCTAGATGTTTGATGACCTTCCAGTTACCCTTTTCCCATTAGATTATGTGTTGCCTTGACTAGTTAATGGACAGCTATTGCCTCCAACAGGGTGTTTCAGAAGTGTTTAATAACCAATTGTGCATGCAATTCACTTTGAGGTTAATGTTGCATGAAGGAATGTCACTTTTACAGTGTCACCATCTCCAAATGGGACCTCCCTTCTCTGTCAGACAGCTGCTAGCGGTTTAGTGCAACAGAGAAGGAGGTTCGAAATAAGGATTGCCCTTTTGACTTTTTCTGCAAATTCAGATACCAGATATGAAGTTTGATTTATTTAAATGATTTAAAGTCCTGGTGTTACTTTGAAAGCTGAATTCAGGACAGAGTACTGACTGCCAGACAAGCTTGTTTTTGAGACCATATCCTGCTACAATATTGTTGTTGCTGCATCATTGTTAAAATTATCATTTTATTTCTTACCTAAAGCATATTACCAAATTTGGCTGATAAAACTATATACCACCTTATTAGCTAACTTGTTAAATTACTAGTAAACACAAACAGCAAAACATGCTGCAGTGAGTCATTGCATTTAGCCATCTAGACAATCTGCTGAAATTCAAAGCGAGCGATAGACTGGGGAAGAAATGGAGTTTAACTAACTTTGAACATGGAAGGTGTTAAGTGCCACATGGGCTGGTGTTAAGTTTTAAAAAATATCCTGGTCCTTTCTCAAGTTTACAGGGAATGGTCTGAAAGAGAAAGAAAATCTAGTTTTAAGAACAAAAGTACCTCATTGATGTGAGATGTCAGAAGAAAATGGGCAGAATGATTCCAAATTATAGTAAGAAAACAGCAGCTTCAATTAACCACCCTTTACAACTACAGTATGTTGAATATCGTCTTTGAATGTGCAACACCTTTATTATATGACTTGTGCTTTTGTCAAAAATAATGTCCACTAACTACTAACAAACAATACTCCCAATTAATACACTTGTGGAAGCAGAATTTACATTTTTGACACCAAGTACAAATTAAGAAATTGAGATGGGCAATCTTTGTTGAACTCCTTTGGAAAATGTGTTGGTTTCTGATAAAGGAAAGGAAAGGTTCAAAGAAAATGATTAAAAGAGAAAAAATAATTAGTGACAAAAAAATTACAAATAAAGATGAAATTACACAAATAGCTAAAAACCGAAAAAGTTGTTTTTTTCTATCTGTCTCCCTCTGTGTATGTTTTGCAGGGAGAAGCGTGTAAGCCTGGCAGAGCATTTATCTAATTGGATTTCTGAAAAGGACAAAGGAGATCAAAAACACCTGTTTATAAATCTGTCACTGGAATTAAAACAGTAATGGGAGCTTTGCTCACACATCGGTGTTCTGTTTCTGCCAAAATCTAATTTAAACAAGAGGCAGAAAATACTGAAAGTAGATTATTTACTGGGGTCCTGAGATGCATTTTACGTTTTCTAAAAACTAAAAAAAAAAAAAAAAAAAAAAAACCTTCCGTGCAGTAGGAGCTACATACTGTGAAAGAACATTATGTATCTATAATCAAAGAAGATCAAAAAAGACAAAATGTAAACTTAGTCTACATTTGTAGTCAATATACAAAACCTTGGTTATAAAAATCTTCAAAATCTTGAAACTAATTATCACACCCCCGAATATACAGGGGTTCTCAGATCATTTTTTCTGAAATCTGAGTGTGGCTGTTTGCAACTTACTGTGACATCGCATATACAGCAGCAAATGGATTGGTCATTGCAGCATGACATGATCAATCCAGTAGGCATCAAATATTTTATTACGATGAGTTAAAATAAAACCAGATACACACAAAGAAAAGCAACACCTCCCTTTGTCATAGTCCATATATATAGACCCTGTCTGGAGTCGGTGTTTTAAACAAACGGTAAACATGGACATTGATTTTCACCTTTATTCTAAAAGAGTTTTTTTTCTATCTGCAATCTGTAATAAAGATTTATTGCTTCTATTTTACTTACATGGAGCTCTACTAAAAGCTTGCATTCAAACTGAAAAGACCAGACTAAACGATCCATTGTTTCTTTGCTATATTTGGAAGTGCATTCTTGACAAAACGCGAAACACTATCAAAGAAAACAAACAATTTGTTAAAGGAATAAACCTTTCATGTATTCCCGAGGTACAGACACTGATAATTAATAGCGGAGTATTTTTGTAAACATCCTCAATAATGCACAAGTGCATGCTACTTACCAAGAGGACAGTGACAAATGTAGTCATTTATCAGATCCATACATGAGCCTCCATTTAGACAAGGCTGCGACCAACAATCATTTGCATTCTGAGAGCATGTCCTTCCTACAGAATAAAGACAGATAAATTAATAAGCTCTAGTTAATGATCAAGGAAACACAGCTAAAAGATGTTGTGGAGGAACTTCTTTCCCTGTTGCTGCTTTGGAAATTAAATAATAGTTGTTCTGTTTCCATAACCACAATATTCAGAAAACCTGTAAGAAAAAAAAATTCTAATTTTACCCACAAAATGAACTGAACATGAACTGATCAAATCTGATTGCACTGAATCGAAATCCAGTTAAATGATTATGTATTCATTATGCTGAAGCGTATGTATGTATGTATATGTGGTGCAACCTCAGTTTTTGTATCCTCGAGGCAAACGTTTGATATGGAATAGATTAATGATTTCGCTTACAAAATTTAAAGCTCCACCATCTTTGGCCTCTAGCAGTATTTCAGAACTCTTGGTTCTATTTGAGCCATGAGGCACCACTTTTCTGTCTGCAATCTTAACTGGAGCAAAGGTGGCATTTTTGCCAAAATGACCCTATATACTGGATGAAAATACATGGAGCTAATCTAGGGTCTACTACTAGCCACATTCAATGGAACTCATGTGCACCGAGGATTAAAACACATTAAATGTTATTGCAGCTGCATAATCTCACATTAAAAAATTGAGAAAAATCCAAGTACACTTAGTCATAGTGGCAAAAATGCCAATACCCTTGGGTGAATTTATTCAAAAGATCAATGTTAAGAACTACATTTTCCCTAGTTAACAAAAGCATTTTTTCTGACATGCATTTTTTTTCATGTTGGTCACCCAATGTGAAAAGTAATTAAGACAGTAATGGAGTCAAAAAAATCTACAAAGCTCAGCAGCAATGAGTAGCCCCTAGAGTTGTCATGTAATTAAATCTCCACAACAATCATTAGACTGTATTTAATGCCAAATGGTTATTTGGAAGAGCCTTCTCTATCTAACTTTTCTAAATGTAAACATGTGGATTTTACTACAGCTGGACTTTAACATAAACTATCAGCTTTCAGATGAGACCAAAGCCTTATTTATATCTCCCAGTCAGATCTGCTGTTCGCTCAACCACAAAGCCTATGTGACGTAAATTTCACCAACTGTGTTGACACTCTAGGGTCTGCTAGGGGTGTCTGTGGACATGCTGCCCAGATTTTTGTGCAAATGTTGGCACTGTGCCCCGGCAGGGACATTAGTAGCTCCAGTCCAAACACACAGCAGATAAAGAAAGCGACAGGTCACATCATGAGAAGAAGTAGGATAAACAAAAACAAAGCTTGTTTTAAAGAAATAAAGTGGGGGGGAGAGTTGCATTTTTCTCGTTGTGGGTTTATTTCTAGGACAACTGGAACACATAAACTATGTTGATAATCTGGTTAGAAATCAATTTATTCTTTCTTTTTGTTTTTCTTTTCCCTCCTCTTCATCTCTGAGACGAATCAGAATATAGCATTGCATTATCGCCCCACAAGATGCTGAAGTGAAAACTATATCTTTGAGTGGATCATAGCACTTGCTTGTCACCAAGATCCAATAGATTCACATACAAAAAGATATAGATTTGTCAAGTCCTTTGGACTATTTGGCAATAAAGCTATTTGGCAAGAAACATTCCTCTTGAATCACAAAATACGATATATGGAAAACTACTTCATGTCTACTGTTAATTATGTTGGCTCTGTTTCTCTTCCAGTATCACTGGGAACCATGGTATCATGACCTCTCTGAAAAAAAAAAAAAAACTGATTTTGAATAAAGCATGCAATGCAGTCTACCAGTAAGCTGAAAACGGGTCACCTTTGGGTCTTTCAGTAAACTAATTATCCAAAATATATGCAAGAACAACTGAAATGGTTCAGCAGACACAAACTTTACCATCTTCCATTGCAATTTCAGACCCCAAGCTTAGATTCCAAGGAACAAACTGAAGAAAACAAAAGTGATGGCCAATGACTCAGGATGATCTATAGAGGAAGCAATGTTGAATTATTAAAGATCTATGTATTCTTCAACTTTTGGAAATGTTATTGAATGGGAATAAGTGCTGTCCTTTTATGGGCCTACTTTTATTCCTCCTTTGACAGGAGGGACAAAAGCAATTACTTATTAAAGACTTTTACATCACAAAATAAATGTATTCACATAAAAAAAATATTTCAGTGAAATATTATGAAAATACAAAAAAAAAATAAAAACAAAATGAGTCAGAAAACATTAGGAAATTAGGATTATCAAAGAAGAAATTGTAAAGTCAGGTCAAATATCAAAATTCCCAAATTGAATTAGTTTAATTTTTACTTTACTTATTACTTGTATATCTGGGATGGTATTTAGAAATACATTTAGCATGTTTTACACTGGTAAATTTTACCAAATACTGAAATTTATTTTAAAAGTTTCGTTTTTAACAACAAAGGCTACACTATAAAGCCCGACACTTCAACTAGCAGCTGTATTAATAGCTGCAAAATGGGCTCGGATTCATATCAGATGATCTCATACCCTCAAACCCCTGGGGACAGTGGCACCGATAATCACTGATTAGGTCCACACAGGTGGCACCGTTAGAGCAGGGGAAGCTGTTGCATTCATTTGCTTCCACATCACACAGCGGTCCCTCATATCCCAGCATGCATCGGCAGGTGAAGTTATACCGCTGGTCCAGGCAAACACCATGTTCAGAGCAGCGACTGTCGACACAGTAATCAATGTCCTGCTCACAGTAGACCCCTGTGTATCCACTGGGACAAAGGCAACTGGAAACAGATTAAAGAGAATTTCTTAATAGCAGAGTGAGTTAGAAGATTTCTCTCAACCCTAAAGGGAGCGCGGTAAATGTCACAGCTTTTAAAATCATTGACATTCTGGTGCCAGAATGGCCCAAAGACAATCAAGACTTGAAAACTTACCTGTAACCATCAATCTCGTCCACACAAGTGGCTCCATTTTGACACCAGTGTTGGACACAATCGTTGACATTTATGCGGCAGTTCTGACCAGACCAACCACGTGCACAGATGCAGATGTAGCTGCTGGCATTATTCAGCACACAGCGACCTCCATGGGCACACGGCTGTTGATAAAAGATGAATTAGTCAAGAACATGTGTCATTAAATCATAGATGCAAATGAAAGCTTTCTTTTTTCTTTTTTTTTTTTACATTAATGTCACAGATTGAACTGAGCTCATTCTCGTCAGAATCATAGCTATTTTTCACAAAGAAAAACCTAATCATTTCTTGCTCCTGGCTCAGTGAAAATGAGCTTCATTACAGCCACATGACACACTCATGAATACTGATTCCCGCTTTATATAGGGCTTCACTCTGTATTCCAGGTGGCATCTACATCATGTCCTACAAGACAAGATCAATGGTCATTGAGAGCTAAAGCTCCTGAGAGCTCCTTGTAACAAAGCAGACATGAGGTTAGGAGCTGCATTTATGGACAGGGGAAACAAAAGGGCAAAGGAAGAAGTGCCTTATGGGACACAGTTTAATGCAGTCATCATGGCCTATGATGTACAAGAGCCAAGGCAAGCCTTGCTCCACAGCAAGTGACTATCCCCATCTGTCATTTGGAGTAGTTCATATGCTCAAGTGAGACGTTTATTGATGCAAATGATCAGTTCAGTTACTAACACACAACAAAGCATCACAAGCAAAAATACAGATACTGTCAATATCCTATGTCACTCATTCAAATAAAATAATAGAGTAGTCCTGTAAAGCTCCATCCATTATACAGATAAAATGTAAACATCCTGACAATTACACAAGTCAAGCTTTGTCTAACAAAATTTGCCATCATTTCGATCTTAAAATAAAATTTTAATACATTTTAAGATCGAAAATAAACTATCAAAGTTTATTTTGTGTTTTAAGACTTATTTCAGAGGTTCAAAATTATGGATGAGCTTTTATGTTTCAGTCAGTAGAATATAAAGACATTTCCTAATTATTTAGTTATGCAATAAAATGTGTATCCTTTGTCAAAAGACTCAATGAATACTTACAGTAGCGGTTAATTGTAGAATGGGTCGTTAACTGTTAATATACCTAAGATATTTAGATTAACAATTACAGATTTTAATATTTTTTTGCATGGAAATTTCATGATGTCTCATTGTTCTTCAGAAAAAAAGTAGTATTAAAGCTGTATCATATGAATTCCACACATAAACATATAAAATGTGACGTAAAATATATATATAA
Source organism: Girardinus metallicus (assembly GCA_903067095.1). Lineage (NCBI taxonomy): Eukaryota > Metazoa > Chordata > Actinopteri > Cyprinodontiformes > Poeciliidae > Girardinus > Girardinus metallicus. The sequence continues at coordinate 85,802 of CAEGAE010016426.1, forward strand.
AAAAAAAAAAACTGGGTTCTGATTTTATTTTTTCAACTGATTAGAATCAAGTACATATATTTGTGGGCTAATGTAAAAGATAATAAAAATTATTGGAAAATCATAAGAAATCAAGCAGTAAAATTGTGGCCCTCCACAAGTCTGTTTCATCGCTGGGTACAATTCAGAGATCCTTGCAGGAGGAAGGTTCATCTATTCTATATTAGATGCAAGTATAAACAGAATGTAAATGTCCAGTCATTGATCTAATATAGAAAAAGAGATATGTGCTATGACCCAAAGATAACAAGTCTTGGTCCAAAATATTGAGACTATTTCAACTCCCAAACAGAAGAAGAAAAAAAAGAAAAGGTACGCACTGATGCTAGTAATAATGGCACTGAAAGTGAAAAAAAGGCCTGTATCAACATGGAATAAGAACATTTGTAAGTTGAAATCTAAAGAAGCCGTTACATGTTTTGCAGTCATCTGAAGTTAGCTCGGTGGTTTCCAAGCAGCCAACAATTGCCTCCAATATAAGCTAAAGTAGCTCTCTTATGGATGTTGGTCCACATGGGAGGGCGAGCTCACAAAGGTGTAGTGTTTTTATTTTTACAGCAAAAATTTACAAATGGCAGGAGAGGACAGGCCCCATCTCAACTGTCAAGAGATGAAATGTCCACTGAGACTCCAAGATAGGATCAAAAATGATAAATCGGTGTAATGCTGACCTTACGTAACACTAAATGTCTGCTTTGTCTGCGACAAAGCAGACATTACTCCAAAAGAAACATAAAAAACAGATTACAGTTTGCAAATGCCCTAATGGAAAAACTTTAATATTTAGTGACATGTCCTGTGGTTTGCTAAAACTAAAACAGGAGTGTCTGACCATAATGAACATTGTTACAGTTGGAGAAAAGAGGAGGCTGGCAAGTCTGAGAACACCATTCCAGCTGTAAAGCACATGAAGGACTGAAATTCACAAAAGAGATGGCATCATGTGGAGATAACATTATGTGAAGATATTGAAATAACATCTTGAGCCATCAGCCAGGAAGGCACAGCTTTGTCAAAAATATATATATATTTTAAACACATATTGGGCAGAAGCAACTTACACCACTGCTTATCAAGACGTTTGCTTTAGAAGTTAGATTCATAAGTAGGGTTTGGTGTCCATCAAAAACCATTGATCACAATCCTAAAGATAATCTGTGTCCGTAGCTGAAAAGGTCCATGTGAGCATAACAGCTTACAAACCTGACTGCTACAGCAGTTCTGTCAAAAGGAATGAAGCAAAATTCCAGCAAACTATTGCAAGGTTAGTTAAAATGTTTGACCCAAGTAATACACATCGGAGGTCAACTCGACCAAATACTAAAGGATGTATGTCTATTTCTACATGTAAAGGAAGTAAAAAAAAAAAGTGAATAAAGATTATCTTGCTCTTTATTACATTTAGTGAATAGAAATAATTTTTGTAAGCCAGACGGATAAAAAAACTATACCTACCTGAAGATTTGTGGGGCAGGGTATATGGCAGATGTATTCAAGGCCATAAGGGAGGTCCAAACACTGAGTTGTTGATTGACATGCAGTGTCTGGTAGGGAACAGGCATCTATGTCAATTTCGCAATTTTTTCCCTGAAAACCTGCAAGACAAAGATTTTTAAAAAAAGAAATCTTTATGCATGTGATACTTTGCAAGCAAAAATAGATCTGAAATCAGTACCACTAACCCATCTTTAATTTGTGTCGATGCACCAGACCTACTCTTCTGTATATTTAATAAACAAGGCCAAAACTGGTGCAACTGAGGAGGATTGGCCCCATTTTAAAGGATCTCCCTCCACTCAACCACAGTGCCCCACTGAATTTGTAACTTGCTTTAATTTATCTTGCAATTAAATATTGAAACACTAGTGTTGAACCTTTTTATTTCTTGTTCACCTTCATCCTTTTTACTTATTAGTCTTATATGTATTTAAAATGAAAGTAGATTTTTTTTTTATTCTTGTGCAAAAAAATAACTACACAAAAGATGATACATAACAATAAAAGTACTGGGCTCAGGTTGTCTTGCTGCATGACCTACTTTTTCTTAAGGTTCCCTTTACAAACAGATGTCCTGACATTTTCCTTCAGAATTTGGTGTTTTCATTCATAATTCATTGTCCTATTAATTATGAAAACCCACACTGGCCCAAATGCAACAAAAATAATCTTAAACCATGGCATTCTTGCCACCATGTTACAAAGACAAGAAAGGTTTTCAATGCCCTATTTGGAGAATTTTTAAGCTTCTCTTTTAAAAATATTTTTTGTTTGTACCTTAAGAACCTTTATTGTGACTAATAATTCTATAATTCTTCTGTTTAAATCAGAAAGTTGTTTTATTTCAGTATTTCAGTTAAAAAGTCATAGATTGAACACTGTATAATACATTCCAAGCTGCTATGTCTGTTAATTTTGATGATTATGGCTTAAAGCCAATGAAAACCCAAGTCAACTCTTAGAAAAGTACAAGATTACAAAGGAGAAATAGAAAAAGAGTTTTAAATCAGAACTATTATTACACATGGCTTTGTTCTTTTACATAGCGCAAGGCAATTTGCAAAGATTAAGGAATGTTTAGGTTTTTATATCATCTAACTGAGATTGTGGAACCAAAGGGCATAGTTTAAATAAAGGTAAAGTTGTGTCCCATCCAGAACATGTTATCATAATCAGATACTGCTGATCAATGCATTTCTCGGAGGATCTTATGACGTTGTCATGTCTCTGTGCACTCCATATCCCATTATTTTCCATTCCTCCTTACAGTTCATGGTTGTGTTCATGGTTGTTCCAGATTTTCTAATTCCCAAAAATAGTGAATCTGTCTCACCATCCCACTCTATTTCAGGTTTTTTCTGTTAATCACAAGATGTGATACACATTAACACATGGAGATCATGAGAGTAAGTATGATGGATGATCTAAAAGATGATCTTGAAAGAAATTGGTTAAGATTCACACAATCTGGACTGCTACTAGAATCAGCTAATCAAGAACCACCACACAAAACCATATCCATAAATATTTCTGTACTAAGTTTTCTGTTGATCTTGTATAACATTCAAATGTTCCGAGAAACTTAACTTGGACTTTATTTTGCTCTGAGCCATGATCATTAAATTATCAGAAATAACTAGTTGAAATACATTTCCCTGCGCATAATGAGAATAACTGTAGCATAAATGCCTTTCTCTTTTTTTAAATTGCTGAAATGAATTAAGTGTCAGCTATATTCAACTTTACTGAGATAAACTTGTATGTGACAGTTTTCACTTAAGCAATAAAGTGCCCTATAATGAATGCAGAGCAAGCCAACATTGTGTTTTAGATGAGTAAACAGCAGGTACACAGGGTTTTTTCCATCTTAACAGAGTAGATTCAGCAGCAAAGCACATTATGATTCCACCCATGCTTTGTGACATTTCCTTGTACTGTCATACAGACCAGCACTCAAAAGAACTACTTTTAAATTACACAGTTGACTCCAATATAAGACACTGCAGATGAGGCATAGAAGCAACAGCTTAGGTTTTCAAAGATAACAGATGAGATTCAGTAGCAACTCTGGAAGACCGAGGCGTACACTGTGGCATTTTCTTACCATGAATGTGAGGCCGAATATAGTTCCAGTTTGCTCAGGGAGTTAAGGATTCATGATCAGGGATTACAGTAGGCAGTTTCAGAAGGAGCTCAAAGAAAAAACCCTGGGCTTCAGAAAGAGAACAGCTTGTGTGAATATCTACTGCAGGGTTAAAATAGTAGATACTGCAAAAATGTAAGCATTAAATTCGGTATTTAAAACATCACTGGCATATTCTAAGATGTATAAAGTGGGGAAATAAGTATTTAATAGGCCCCCCTTTTTTTTCCAAGCTGCCTCACAAAGAATGAAAACATGTACTTTTCATCATAGGTACACCACAACTATCAGAAAAAAATCCAAAAGAATCACTTTGTATGATTTTTTAATAATTAATTTCAATTTTATTCCATAAAATAAGAATTTAGCCTCCTACCAATCAGCCAGCATTTTGGCTCTTACAGAGCTGTTAGTTTGTCTTTGAGCAGATCTCCTCTTCTTCACTTCTTCCTCACTATTAATTGCACCTGTTTTTGCCTGTATAAAAGACATGTCCACACATTCAATCAATGAGATTTCACCATAGGTAAGACCAAATAACTATCTCAGAACACCAATCGTGGACCTGCACAAGGCTGCTTATGGACTACAGGGACAACAGGCAAACAGGTTGGTGAAAAGGCAACAACTGTTTGTTAAATTATTAGAAAATGGAAGAAACTCAAGATGACTGTCAGTCTCCCTTGGACTGGTGCTCCATGAAAGATAATCAATGATCATGAGAAAGATGAGGGGTCAGCCTGGAACTAAACGCATGGACCTAATCAAAAACCTGAAGAGAGATGGTTCCACAGGTTCAAAGGTTACCATTAATGACTACGTTGTCATGAATTCAAATCCTGGAGCACTTGCAAGATCTTCCTGCTCATGCCAGCATATGTACAGACTCTCCTGAAGTTTGCCATTGACCATCCGGATGATAAAGAAGCGGTATGGGAAAATGAAGACAAAGATGACTGCAAGCCCAAGATAAGACAGTGTCAAGTGGGAAGCATGAGGGTGGAACTTTGTGTTTTGGGAATGATTTTTGCAAAGGGGATAGGACAACTGCACCGTATTGAGCAGAGAACGGATGAGATCATGCATCCTGAGATTATGTGCAATTATCCTTGAAGATGGGTCATCAGTAGTTTCTTAAAAAATTGCAATGGAAAATTGCAAAAAAATAATTTACAGGCAACTTTTCAGCAACATATAAGAACTTATTTTAAGTAAATAATTCCTTAGTATTGATGGAAAATGAAAACGAAATATAAAATTCTTAAATGTATATTTCAGATTGTTTTTTGTTTTTTTCTTTCAGAGTTCATCTTACAGTTGAGGTGTACAATGAAAATTACATACCTCTCCAGTCTTTGTAAGTGGAGAAACTTAAATCATTGCTGTATCAAAATACTTAATTTTGCCGCTATCGATGTATATATGCACGTATTCATGCATGTAGGTATGCACACGCAGACACACACATGCAGTATATTATCCAGTATGGTCCTAATCAAAGGCGTGAGCAGGTGAAGTGGGGGCTGGGAACATAAAAAGCTGCTTGGCCTTCTGGTGTCTTGTGGGTCTGATTCAACTTGACATCTGTGATGGGAGAATCTCCCTCAAAAACCTCAAAAGCCCACCTTGATCGTTGGAGCCAGGTTTCCACAGAGATGCTCAATCACAAAGAACAAGTCAAAGTCACATCAAGCAGTAAATTTTAGAATTAACTTTCAATGACACTATAGACTATTAACTGCTAGTCAAGCAGTTAATAGTTTGAAAACAGTTTGCCAGGTTTATTTGTGTCAGCAAAGTTATCCTCCTGGAACCTGTGTGAGAAAAATTCAGACATGCCATGTAAGTGAACTGGAAACTCTAAATTCCCTGGAGCTATGGCTTTGTTTCTTCTTATTGTGTGTAAGTGCTGACATCGTCTTGTCCAAGCTGTATCTTTTAACTCAGCATATCCTTATATAAGTTTACACATGTGAAACTGTGACATACTGTTGTTCTGATTGCATTGGACAACCAGGGCAAAATGTGGTGTTATCTCTGTATGGTTATCATTGCACTGTCAGAAATTGAAAAACCCAATTCCATAAGCATATTTGTTGTTAATGTGAACAGAATTGGACTACAGTGATAAGTCCTCGTGCAACTCTTGATAACCCACATAAACCAAGTACAAATTCAAGTACACGTCAAGCTATCATAAGCAGTCTTTCAAACTAAATAGAACTGTGGGGACTACAAGGACAGCTCATGGGTTTATGAAAACACACCACTACTTCTGAATGCTCCCTTCATTTGCTGTAATACTGCAGCAAATAAACAATTAACAAAATGTGACAAAGTTGCACTCAAAATAAGGGAAATCCAATTATACTAACCAGATCAATCACACTTTTGATTAGAAATTATATTTCTATGTGGCAAAAAACACATTACTTTACCACAATGATGAATTGTTGTTGTAGGGGATTAATAGAAACCCAACCGAGCTAATAGTCATAAATGAACCTTTGTAATTAAATCACTGAAAAGATGCTTTAAAAGCAGGGTGGAGTTCAGTTGATGGGGTCACTCATTCTGTGAAAAAACAGGTATTAAATAGGTGGCTCTTATTTGCGGACAAAGACAGTTAATGTTCCCCTCATAAAATCTGAATAAAATGGGTTGTTCCAGACCCATTTCAACAAGTGGAGAAAATTATACACTGTCCTGCTCAAATGCTTCAAAATGCAAACATAAGAAGGAAATATGAGTGGAAAATGGAAAACTACCATTTCAGTGGAACAAAGAATACTTAAAATGCCAGGAATTAGCAAATGATCAGCTCCAAGGTGATCAAAGAAGGGTCACTATTTTCTGTTAGTACAGTGACAACTGGAATATTTCACTGAAAAAAACTGCCAGAAGAGGTTGCCAAAACACACGTCGACTGACCAAAAGAAAATAGTGTAATATTTTATGGAATGATGAAAGAAAAGTTGTTATTTTTTTACATTTATTGTGAAGAATGGTGGCTTGATATCAAGCTATGGGGATGTTTCGCATAATAAATTATGCCAATTTATCTCAAGCGATCATTGATGAATTTGTATGCAAGAGAATACTTGAAAAGGTCACAGTATGCTAGTGAAGGAAAATATATCGTTTTCCTTCACTTTCTGTTCAGTAATAACAAATTTGTAACATTTTTATTTCAGTTTACATTTGGAATTAAACGTGCAATGTACCCAATGAACTGTGTACATGGAGAGTTTTATCTATATTTACTCTTTTTAATAACCATTTTGCGGCACTAGCAGCTTGTTAAATAGGAAGTGGGAAAGAAGAAAAGAAGGGAAGGTTCTGAATTAAAGTTTGGCCCGCTGTATAAAGGACAGATATCTTCTGATCTGTCACTAAATGCCATCCCTTTACTCACTTCTTTTCTGGGTTTTTGGTTTATATGTAAAGTAACGATCCAACTCATTGGACAAGGGCAGTTTTCTGACTTTCTGCTCACTAGTGCCTAAAATCTTCTGCATGTCTTCTATCTGCTTATATTTAGGGAAAGAAAAATGCGACTCAGCCAAAGAATTAAAAAAGGAGGTAAAATCCAATTATCCTGAAAGGAACACAATGCCTTGCAGAGGTATTCATAGCCTTCAGCTTTTTCACATTTTTGTTACATTGCATAATAAAAAACATACACAAAGTAGCGAATGATTGTAAAGTAGTAAATTATACTTTTTTCATTTTTAAGTTTGCAGATCTAACATTTTTGAAAGAGTGGAGAGGAGCTCTTGCTAAAATGAGTTTATAGGAAATCTGGCATTTGGGTATGCCAGGATTCATGTTGGGCAGTGTTTCTTAACCCTGGTCCTCAGCGCCGACTGTCCCACATGTTTTAGGTGGGTCCGATTGGGCCCTGAGGATCAGAGTGAAAAAGCACTGATGTAGGGGACACAGCAAACAGCTGGAAGAAGTTCTGGTTAGATAAGACCAAAATTTTACTTTCTGGCTTGAGTGCAAAAAAACTGATAGAAAGCAAACGCATCACCTTGATGAAACCAGAACCATTCCTTCGCTGACCCACAGTGGTGGCAACATCATGCTGTTGGGGTGATTTTATTTATTTTTTTGGCAGGGAAAAAACCTGCTAAGAGTTGATAAGAACATGGAAGCCAATACGGACCAATACATGGCAAAAACCTGCTAGAGGCTTCAAAAATTACTGACATTTGGCTGAGGGTTTATTTCCCTTGGGATAACGCCTCTTCACATACAGCCAGAGAAACACTGGCATTGTTACTATCAAAGTATATTCAAATGGTCCAATCAGCTAAAACATAGATCCAGTTTTGAATCTGTGATCAAACTTAGTGTACACAAATGCTTTCCATCCAATGCTACTCTACAAGGAAGATTGAGTAAAAATGTAAGTTTCTAGATATGTATAGCTTGTGGAACCATCCCGAAAGATGTGAAGCTATAGCTGCAGCATAATATTTTAAAGTAGTAACTATGGGGGTTCAGCACACATTAATATTTTTAATTGCTAAAATTATAAAAGTATTACTATCCCTTATTGTTTGAAGTGTTTGGTTATATTTTAAGATCCAATCAAAAAAGAAAAAAGCTATGAGTTGCTAGTCATACACCAAAATAAAAAAAAAAAACAGAACAACTTGTTGGACTAAATAGAATACAAGTAAGTGCAAAGACTAATGTGAATTAAATTGAACTCTGTGCACACTTAGGATACTGCTGGCAAAAACAAATCACCTCTGGTTCTCAATCTATAGTGAGATAGCCAGAAGGGCCCTGGATGAGGATCTTAGCCCAAATTAACAGCAGACATGTTTAAATAATACTGCTGCCAAGGCTAATATAATCTGAATGTTACTGCAACACTCCCAATGTGAAGATAGCTCAGCATACCTGTAGGGCATTGACATATATAGTCTCCAAGCAAATCAGAACATGTGCCATTGTGCTGACATGGGTTGGAATCACACTCGTTGATCTCGGTCTCACACGCTGCTCCTGGGAAGAGAGATTCAAACAATATGCTCACCGAGGCAATAATATTTTATTACTGTATTTACAAAGCAGAACTAGTTGTCTTTATATTGCCTAAAAAAATAAAATAAAAATGAGTTCCAAGAACATTATTTACCTATACTCGGGAACAAAAACTGAATTACTGTGGTAATAAAAGATTCATTCTGGAATAAATGATTGAGTAAAAAGATTGATTGTGATAATTCTTAAATTCAATTTCTCCTTGCATAGCATTTGGCCCAAAAGTAAGAACAAACTGCTAGTCTGTTTTAATAGTTTATTGCAACTAAAAGCCAAAATATGCAAGTCAGCATTACTGTCTAATCACTTTGGCAGACACAAACAAACGTGGGTGGCAAATTAATTTATTTTAACCTATGTAAAAAAACCTGTGTGTGTGCGCTAGTTTTATCAAAATGTTGTTCCAGAACAATCCTTTTCCTGATTATTAGACTTAAAACTCTGTATGCAATGTGATTGAAGTTGTAATGCTATAACTCCATGCTATAACTTAGGATGTCTAGCTAAGAAAATGAACATTTGACAACACACAACTAAACATAGATTTTTACATTCTGAGCAACCCAAATATGCTGGGGATGCAGACTGCTTAGTCTGCATTAGCTACTGCAGCATAAAACTATTTGAATTTATGAAAGTCAACAATATTTTTTTTGTAAAAACAATATAATGCACTACATAATGTATCATAATATAAAAAAAGGTGTATAAACATTGGTCTTGTGTTGGATTGTCACATCCATTCAAGAATTTTTTGTTAAGAAAGAAAAAGAAAATCACTAGAGCACAATCTAGTTTGAGATGATTGCCAACTAGATTGATGATCAATTTGCCAAGTGAAATATACTATGGATCTATATGGTGTAGTAGATGGTGTGGTGATTTATTTACACCATGAAATAAGCAAGTTTGTTTGTTTGTTTGTTTTTTACCGGGCGGTATGATCATGAATGATATGATATGGCCCAGCCTAGTTGCTATTCACGTAGCCTGGGGTTAATGACACAAGTGCTCCAGTCCATATGCCCTTGTCTCAAGTGTTATAACTAAAACACACTCAACTGCATGAGTATAATTCACCAAGAAACTGTGGGAATTGACTAAATGTGGATTGTCATTAAGAAAAGAGAAGTAATAAGTATACATACTTATAATTACAGGATATCATGCAGATTGCTGAGGCATAATTATCTAACACGGAAAAAAAACATATTTTCTATATAGCAATTATGGAAGTAATACAAAGTGAAAAACAGTCATTCTAAAAACATAAGCTAAATTAATATGTTCATGTATTGTAAAAAGCAAAGCCATTTAAACTGATTGAAGTAGAGCAATACATCCTAAGATATGCTTAGTGATGAAGTTCATAAGGACGGTGAGAGTGAAGGGTTAAATTAAATGGGCCTTTCTATGCTGCATGGCTTGAAATACCAAACCTGAGATCCCAAAATGCCAGAAAATGATGAATTCTATCAGTCACTAAGAAAGTGCCATGGTGCAGGAGACAATTTTCCATTACAGAAGTGGCAACAGATTCCAGCTTTGAACAGAGAAGATAAAAAGCGTTATTCATGTAGTGCTATGTAAGGGCTTATGTGATTGACAGCTGAGTGTGTCAGGGCTTACAGTTAGATTGTGAAGCACACTACTAGCCAAAGAGAGCACTGCATGGATGGGGGGGAAAGTACTGACTTGTTTTAGCAATCCTCAACTAGAATCAAAACCTGTGTAAATATATTTCTCTCCACTACATCATTTATGACATACTTTATGTGATATGTAGAAGTCGAATGAAAACCTAAGCGACACAGTAAGGGCTTTAAATGGGTTTCAAACACAACGCCCTGTATTACCACAAAAAAACTGAAGAATGAGAGAGATGAAAACCAATTCATGTCAGAGACTGAATGAAAAAAAAACAGAACCTCTAAATATAAAACACAACTAAACATAGATTTTTCCAAATAGTTGTGAATATCTCTTCCCAAATTTTCCTCTACATAGTTCAGAGTTTCCTTGGCTGGCATTCAAGTCAGCTGCCTGCATGTTTCTTATTCTCCAGCTTCATTTTGCTACCAGGCCCGATGAAAATCTCTCAGACAGAACCAACTTTTCTGACTGCAAGCCTACAGAAAGGGTAAACTAGCCAATGGCCAGTACTTCAAAGTACTTTATACTACATTCTGTCATTCACATTGTTTCACTGATGGTGGTAGGCTACAGTTTAGCCACAGCTGCCCTGGGGCAGACTGGAAGAAGCTAAAGTAATGTAAGTGTTGCTACCACTTAATTAATGACGTATAGAATGCCAGTGATACCAAAATTTCAGATTTTTTGGTCATGGACCAAGAAAAAAAAATAACCTATGATTCAGACCAACCTGTAATACTACTAAATAAGTCATAATGGAAGGCCTATGCCCTTGTAAAAAATAAAGAAAAACAAAAAAAAACAGTATTTCTGAGTCAGGCATCCACAAAAATGTTAATTGATGCTTATGTTTTTATGGTTTTTGTTAATCCAAACTTCGGTTATGCTGATATGGCCGAGCGGGAATGGATAGATGAATTATGGTATTGCCTGCATTAACACAGGTGCTGCTTCAGTCCGTTAGAAAAAAGAACTTCGTCAAAAAGAGAAGCTTGTAATTTATTGGTTCATCACAGTCGCCTATGTTCAAATTAGCCTCTACCATTGGGTGGCCAGTCACAACCTTACAGAAAGAAGTGCTCATCAAGTGGGAGGGTGGAGAAAAGCAGCGGTTCCCCTGGATTCAAAGAAGTCGGTTGTGGTGGTTTGGGACTCGGATCAGGATGCCTCCACATGCCTGGGGCAGGCGTACAACATGCTGGAATGGAATGGAAATTCCATGGGATGGAATGGAAATGCCCTGGGATCCCGCAGAATGAGTTGTACAGTGTTACAGGAGAGAAGGATATCTGGGTTCCCTTCCTGAACCCGCTTTTTCCATGGCAGATCTTGGAGATATGATTAAACAGATGAAAGTCCTGATCTTCCATTATTAGTGGTAATCAACAATTTCTGTCCTTTTAGAGGCTAAATTAACAGACAGAACAAGACTTAACTGGACCTTCTATGCTAGTCAACAGAGTCTTAATGAAAACTGAGACTTTATTCTGAAATGTGTTGCCAACATCTCTGACTATATAT